>LOEQ01003637.1:154864-171227 GCA_001685075.1 Bramus lutescens | reverse complement strand
TTTAAATAATGTGCAGCTTAAGAAAGCAGC
Source organism: Bramus lutescens (assembly GCA_001685075.1). Lineage (NCBI taxonomy): Eukaryota > Metazoa > Chordata > Mammalia > Rodentia > Cricetidae > Bramus > Bramus lutescens. Next base: position 171,197 of record LOEQ01003637.1, on the reverse strand, counting down.
TAGAAGGTCGGAATGGACGCTGACAGCCAGGGCTAGTTCAGAGTACCAACACAACTGAGTTGTAGCTTTAGGTTCTTTTCATCTGTGACTTTCTTTATCCTTTTGAGAAAGGTCCCCCTCATGCTCCCTTTCCTCCTATTTTTTATGGAATTGGTTGCCCTTCGGTGAGCTTCTGCACCTCTGACTCTAACCCTTCCGCAGCCTGTCATTCCGTCTCACCATACATAGCCTTGGTTCTTGCTATTCCACGAGACTGCTTCCTGACCTGGGCAAGCTTTGAAAGGAGAAGCTCAGTCTTATTCATTGCTGTCTAGGTAACTGGTATATATGGAGAATGGTAAATCGTTCTGATATTACAATCTGTCTGTGCTGGCTAGTTATATGTCAACTTATATGTCATAAGCTGAAGTCATCTGAAAGGAGGGAGTCTCGATTAAGACAATATTTCCACAGATGAGCCTGTAGGCAGCTCTTTAGGACATTTTCTTATTTAGTGATTGTTGTAGGCGAGCCCAGCCCATTGTGGGTGGTACCATTCCTGGGCTGATGGTCCTGGCTTCTATAAGAAATCAGGCTGAGCAAGCCATGAAGACTGAGCTAAGCAGCACCCGTCCATGGCTTCTGCATCAGCTCCTGCCTCCAGGTTCCTGCCCTGCTCAAGTTCTTGTCCTGACTTCCTTCGATGATGAACAGTGCTGTGGAAGTGTGAGCAAAACAAACCCTTTCATCCCCGAATTGGTTTTGGCCATTGTGTTTCATCACAGCAATAGTAACCCTGACGAGGACAATAGCTAGGATACCCAGCTCTGTCATAGAGTCACTTTGTGACCCTGGAGAAACACCAACCCTTCTAAGGCTCATCTTCTCATAGAACAACCCTCAGCTGTGTGAATTTTGACTTCATTTCTATTTTCATGACCTACATCCATTTTCCTGAAAATGTTACAATTTTGTTTTTCTTTACGGCTATATATATNTATATATATAATATTTGCCTGTATCCATCTGTTGATGGATATCTCAGCTGGTTCCATTTTTAGCCACTGTGACCATCACAAGAGTCAGCACCTATGTACGGATGTATGGATCTCTGTGGCACACTGACCGAGAGTCCTCCGGTGTACACTGTTTATTTCTTTTAGGAACCTCCACACTGACTTCCATGTAACTGGGGCAGTTACAGTCTCGCGAGCATGGCTAAGGGCACTTTTCCTCATAGGCACTCTGACTGGGCTGAGAGAAAAATCTCAGTGTTTAAATTTGCATTTCCCTGGTGACTTAAGAGGTAGAATGTTTTTTCAAGTACTGATTGAGGTTTTTTTTTTTTTCCTCTGAGACCTTCCTATCTGATTGAATGACCCTTTGGTTAGATGAATGGTGTGCTGGGTTTTGTGTCTTTGTTTTTATTTTAGTCTTCTTTATATTGTTTAAATATTATCCCCTGTCTGTCTAGCTAGTAGTTTTTATCCTGTCCTCTAGGCCACCTCTTCACTGTGGTGATTGTTACCAGGACAGAGGCTTCTTCATGTTTTATTAAATCACATTAGTCAGTTCCTGGGACTGTTTTCTGTGCTGCAGGGTTCGTTTCCAGAAAGTCCTGCCTGCGCCCATTTTGAAGAACTTTCTTTAGATTCTTTTCCTCTTGTGGCTTGCGAGTTCTGAGTCTTACATGGAGATCTCTAACTTGAGAACTGCGCCTCCAGTTCCATCCCCTCTCCGTGTGGAAATCCAGCTTCCCAGCAGTGTTTGTTGACAAGACTGTTTTTCTTCCAATGCGTTTTTTTTTTCTTTTTGACAATTAGGTCAAAAATTAGACAGCTGTACCTGTGAGGGTTTATTTCTGGGTCCCCTATTCTGTGCCATTGTTCTGTAGTATCTGGGTTATGTTTTTATTTGTTTGTTTTATTTTTGAGATAAGGTCTCACTCTGTAGTCTAGATTGGCCTCAAACTATGTGGCCCAGTCTTCACCTGTCCTCATGGTAATCCTCCTGCCTCAGTTACCCACATGCTGGAATTACAGGTGTAAGGCAATATGCCTGGCAGATAGTTTTCTCACGTCTTCTATGGTACTCTGTATAGAATCTAACAAGGTCACAGTGTGGGGGTGTCATTATATAAACATACATGAACATCTGGTCAAAAAGAAATATCTTCCTTCATAAGAATTTGTAGTTTTTGTCATGTGTTACCTTCCTTTGGGGAAACAAACAAAACCACCAAGAAACCAGCTCTAACCAGGTCCTTCAGTACCTTCATCACAGACACAGGCCTATTTTTAAAACCCAAAGAGTTACTCTGTAACTGAAGGCAGAAAGGCTTCTTGGGTGAAAATTATGCCAAGAGCGTGTAAAAGGGCCTCAGCCTGTAGAGAGAGACTCAGCGGGGAGTTTCCTGGAGAGAGCCAGTTCTTATTCTCATCCTGAGCTCCTTCAGAGCGATTGGAGAGTCCCTGAATTATCCCAAACTGTCATAAATCTGCAAAGGAGACGCTCAGCAGTGGGATCAGCCCCAGACTGTGCAGGGTCAGCGTGCATGTGTCCACATGCTCTAAGTCCAGTTTTGTCAAGAACATGAATGCAGAGTGTTGCACGGTCTATGAACCGGATGTAAGAGCCATTCTTCTCTGCTTCTGATGTAGCTCTCAGTGATGGAGAGTTTGCTTAGCAGGGGGAAGGCCTCAAGTTCAATCCACATCTCTACATAACAATGCAATAAAAAGTGCCACTTTTCTTTACCGTGAAAGCATTATATATAACACAGGGAGGTCTGTAACCTGTTCAGACGTGCATCTTTGCATTTCTTAGTAGCTATCACCATGGTAACAAGGCAGTTTGACAAGGATACCTTCCCAACATAGAAGACACAAAGTAGAGAAATGAACAGCAAATCGCTAACTGTCTTATTCCTTTACCTGCTTCTGTTGGTCCTATATCATTAGCTGTCCAACACTCTGCCTTATACCACTGAGAACAGCGAGAGTCATCTGAGCCAAAACTTGGCTTTTGAAAATGGCTCCTTGTTGTGGACTATTACTTTAATTATGTAAGGGTGTGTTACATTCGTTTATCGAAGGGTCTAAAAATAAGAATATAAAAATGTAGGTTCCAAAAATAAGAATGTAGAAATAAAGAAATACAAAGTTGTAAGCCTAGGAGAATGAGAACAGACTGTCAGCAGCTTAAGGATTAACTAGTAACAGTGGGTTACTCTGCTTTACAACCCCTAGCTCTGTTTACAAGGCCGAAGCATCTCTCTGCAAACTGAGAGTCTAACACCCCTGGCCATCCTTGATTAACCTGAATATGAGCTGATTTAAGTTTTAGGAGCTAGATATATAACCTCTGGGTTTCACACTATCCCTGCTAGTGAAACTGGCAGCATCAAAGGGCACAGGACTTCAGTAAACACTACCTGGCAGTACCAAGGAAGACAATAGATTAAGAACAAACAGTAGTCTAATGGAAAAACTCTGTTAATTAAGATTATAAAGTAAGGCAATCTGTATCTGAGTTTTACCTTGATATTGTAAAAATTCCTTTGTTCAGACCTAATGCCTGGTGCCCCTAGTATAAAAAGGTGGGATCAGAAACCGGTCTTTGCCACAGCCTTACAGAGTCCATCTCTGGTTGTGGTCTCAGCTAGCTGATAAGCTTTTTGTGCCCTGTGGAGACTTTTTATTTTATTTTTTATTTTTTCCTGGATTCTGGTTTCTGGAATAAAGTTTGCTTCTGGTTTATTAGACTGTGCTGGTCTGTCTCCATCTTTGCACAACCGCCCTCCCCCCCATGACCCAACATTTATGTTGCAAAATATTACTTTATTTATGTAAAAGTGTGTTACTTTTGTTTATGCTGCATTTGTATAATTATGTAGAGATGTGTTGCTGTTCTACCCTGCCTGTCTAAGGCACCTGATTGGTCTAATAAAGAGCTGAATGGTCAATAGCTAGGCAGAGGAGGGACAGACGGGACTGGTGGGCAGAGAGATTAAGTAAGAAGAGGAACCTAGGCTCACAAGAGAGAGGAGAAAATAAGAGAGAAAGAAAGGGAGATGCCCAGGCCAGCTGGGCAGCCACCAGACAGACAGACACAGAAAGCAGGAAAAGTAGAACATACAGAATGAAGGATAAACATAAATAAAGAGAAATGGGTTAAATTAAGTTATGAGGACAAGCATAAGAAAAGGCCGAGCTTTTATAGCTAATATTGTCTCCGCGTCTTCATTTGGGAACTGGTTGGCAGCCCAAAGAAAGCCGCAGTTAGTACATTTAACTAGGGGTCAGACCACGGCTGCTTTCCTAGTTAGGCAAGCCCATATGGATTTCAGGCTGAGGGGCTATGAGAATGACTGGATCTGATCAGAAACTAAACGATTAGGAAGCTAACACAGGAGCAGTAGGGAGGAGAGTCAGTGATTCCCATTCGTCAGCCAGGCCCAGAGCTCTGTGTCAGGGTTTGTGATGACGAATTCAGAGTGTTCCGTGTTGGCCCAGGCACAAGGAGTTCTGCTAGGTCATCAAACTGAGGAAGCCTGGCCTACCCCAGCCTTCCACCCTAGTAACACTTAGCCTGGGATGTGTGCTTTTTCGTTTTTCTGGAGTTGACGCTCATCTCCCATCACACTCTCCTGGATTCATTCTCCTGTTTTATTTGAATTGTCTGGAGTAAAACTGCCCAGCATTTCAGTCACCTCACTTCTCCCTCTAACATTCTCTTACTTCGCATTTCTTTTTTAAAGACCTTCAATATAGACACAGCCTCTTCAATAGTCCTCACGGCCGTCTTTGCCACTTTAAATCTGGGTTCTTTCCATCTCCCCTGCCCCTCAGGGCCTTCCACAGCCCAGCTGGTAGACTGACATTCTAGCCAAGCTCAAGGCTGAGCGCAGCTGTAAGGATTTGGCCTTGGAATTTCTGAGCTGCAGCTTTGGCTGCTGAAGACCAAATTTGGCCTGTCTAGTGGATCAGCCACCAAGATCATTGCTAAATTTCTACCCTTTCTGGGGCAAAATGAGCCTGCCCAGCCTCTTGTGGAATGAATCGCTGAAGTCACTGTCTCTCAGACAAGAACGTGTCAGGTTCTTGCAAACCTGCTAAGATTTCAATCTTGTTCATTGAAACAAGACTAATTTGAACATAAAATTGCTGGCAGATGTGTCCCTATCATCCTCAGAATCCTTCCTGAACCCCTGCAAGAAAAGGAGGAGGTGTGTTTCCTCGTGTGCACACACATCCACCATGGATAAGGTTGACTAAGTCAGTATGAAAGTTGGGACATAAATACATAATGTGACTTAATTTTACCACAGGGATGTTGGGTTTCTGGCTGGAGATGTCTGGGGACATTGCAAATATAGCACTAGCTCTCGGGCATCTCTTGTGGGTTCTCACTCACTCATGTCCGGTACAGAGCCAGGCAAAAATGTTCTGTGGATATTTGTTGGGTGAAAGAAGGAATGAAAAGCTCATCATGGTCTGACCCTGTTCCCTTACAGTCATGGTTCCTGCTGCCTTCCTTCCCAAACGCATTAATTTGTATCCCAGCAAAACACCCGTTGTTTCCTAAAAATCGCTTTGCCTTTGCTGTCATGGTACCCATGGCCTGGAATGTTCTTTCCTCACACTCCAGGGCCTAGACTATGAATGCGTTAGTGTGAGTGGTGGTTGAATAAGAACAGCCCCCATATGCTCCTGTATCATGATGGGCTCTCTAACAGGCCCAAGCATTGCAAACACGGCTCGCTAGCAGGTCTTGCCCACCCTCTCCTCTTTCCATTGCTAAACCGTTAAATTACATTCCTAAAGCTAGTCAACAACGTCTACACCCTTATTTGGTAACTTCCATATGCCTGACTAAAACACCAAGTTCAAGCAATCAAAATTCATTATTTGGCTACACTGGCTAGCAGTTTCAACCAGGACTTACCAACTCATCCTAGCAGAGACTGCCCCCCTTTTTTTCTCCTTAAGCCCACTCCTGCAGAGCCTCCTGCTGCTGTCTTTGCCCAGTCCAGAGTCAAGTGAGACCCACCACCACCTCTATCCCCACCCCTACCTGCCTGTGTTTCTGGGGTAATAAATCTCCTTTGTGCCAGGAATTTGGTGTTTGGGTGTGTCCTGTGCCAACTCTGAGGCCCCTTCACATTTGAGTGCTTAGTCATCAAGGAGAGGCAGAACATATAATAATAATTATATATTATAACATGTAGTATTAATATAATATTAATTGATAACTTAAATATATAACATGATATTAATTGTAACTGTTCAGCTGATAGCTCAGGTTTATTGCTAACCAACTCTTACAACTTAAATTAACCCATTTCTCTTCATCTATGTGCTACCCTGAGGCTCGTGGCTTTTACCTCTTCTGTGTTATGCCCAAATCCTCGGGGTCCCCACAAAAGCCAACGAAGGAGACTGAATCCCATATGTAAAAGCAAAGAGCCCTTATTTTAATCAAGTTTGCAAACTCAGTCTCTCTGCATTCCAACATACTGGAATATCTGGAGAGCCCTGAGCTCAATTAGAACTGGGTTTCTATAGTAGTAAAGGTGGGAGTGGGGGGTTTCTGAGGTTCAGGACCTCTGATTGGCTGACATCTGTCTAGGGGTGTCCTGTTGAGGTGCGCTGGCAGGTGATCCTATCTACAGAGGTTGGAATGCCAGGCATTTCCTTTGAATGATCTGCTCTTGGGTTGGGGTCAGGCAGTCTCAGCCTGTGGTTCCTCTTGCTGCCAGACATTGTCTCAGGGTAAACTATTGAGACTCCAGACTCCATTTAAATTCATTGATGGTCAGAGTCCCAGGTGATAATGGTTGGAAGTAAAGAACTTCCTTTGGGTGACCTGNATTGTCTCAGGGTAAACTATTGAGACTCCAGACTCCATTTAAATTCATTGATGGTCAGAGTCCCAGGTGATAATGGTTGGAAGTAAAGAACTTCCTTTGGGTGACCTGCCTAGACTTAGATTATCATGGCTGGCCCCCACATTCTGCATGTCCTGCTTCCTCTCCAGCTGGCTTGAGACTCTTCTCACTCCACCCTCCTTCTTCCCAGCACTCTCTCTGCCCTGAAAATCCTGCCTAGCCATTGGCCAATCAGCTTGTTATTAACAATGAGAGCAACACATTTTCACAGTGCACAGAGGATTATTCCACAGCAAGGCCCTACGTAGAAGAACTAGGAGGTATGGACATATTAAAGCAGGTGTGGTCTTGCTGGAGTAGGTGTGTCCCTGCGGATGGGTTTTGAGGTTTCAGAAGCCCAAGCCAAGTCCAGTGTCACTCTGCTGCCTGTGGATCCAGAGATAGAACTCTCAGCTACCTCTCCAGCAGCATGTTTGCCTACATGCTGACATGCCCCCTGCCTTCATGACAATGGACTAAACCTCTGAACTGTAAGCCAGCCCCAACTAATAAATGTTTTCTTTTATGAGTGGCCGTGGTCATGGTATTTCCTCACAGCAATAGAACACTGTCTCTGACGGCCTGTTTTAAGCCTCATTGGCAGTGTGACCTCCTTGTGAACATGTTTCTGACTGAAGGAGATAGGAATGACTCCTTCCTAGTGTATAATGCTGAAATCTGGCCACTACCTCATAGCAGTTATTACATATTTATTATACATGTCACTTTACAGAACAGTCACTTTGTGATGAACTTCTTCCGCTCAGTATACCATGAGCTTCCTGAAGCAGGCAATAGCTATGGGAGTGTTCATACCCAGCAAATACATGCTTGCTTCTATTTTATGCTAGAACCCTAAGTGTTGTTTTCATAGGTAGATGTTATTTAAGCTCCAGAACTGGATTGGAAATAAGACTTTGTCAACATTTTCTTTCCAATTAACTCTGCAGAAGACGGCATGCTCGCTCATCGGGATGCTCCCTCTGGGCTGTGAATGATCTCAGATTTTCTTCTTTAGTAGCATCATTAGCCCCATTAAAATTCTTACTTTGTGCACCTCAGAGAAAAATCTCAGGATGTTTTCTTAAGTACGGATGATTCATTAAATTTGGAATTTTCTGAATATTCAGTCCTGTCCATCTTTCCCTCATTACAAAAGGTGGGAGTTTCCATTTATTCACCATTTACATAAGAACCAAAGTCTGCCAGACTCTTAGGGCCGTGTTTTCCGCATGATGATACATCTCTTTCTAGAAATCCTTCTGCCTGACGTTGATAAAACCAAAGAGTCTTGTCTGGTTTTTCCTTCTTTCAGTTAGCTAGCACTACCTGGGCCACACACACACACACACACATGCACGCGCGCGCACACACACACTCTCGCGTGCACACACACATGCTCACACAAAGAGATGGAACACAAAATACCATAGAATTCACAGCCTAGATGAGTTACTGAAAAGCAGGAAAATCACAGCTTCTTTGCTAAATGGCCTAGCACTCTGTAACAGTTCCTGATTTGGAATCAGAGTCTCGTGTATTCCAGACTGGTCTTGTGTGGTTGAGGATGACTTTGAACCTCTGATTCTCTGGCCTCCACCGCCTGAGTACTTAGAGCACAGGCCACCTAGATGAGTTTATGAGGATCCAAACCAGGTCTTCTTGCAAACTAGAAAAACTCTCTACACACTGAGCCGTAAATCCCCAGCCCTTCAATGGCTAATCTTGATTGCCAGCTTGACAAGATCTGGAATCCAGGAAGCAGTTTGTCATGGTTAACTTTACTAGTTAACTCGAAATACCTGGGGAAAGGGAACTCCAGTTGAAGAATTGCCGACCACAGATGGCCTGGGGATGTGTCTATGGGACATTTTCCTGGCTGATGACTGATGTAGAAGAACCCAGTTCATTGTGGGCAGTACTATCTCTATGAAAATATATAAGAAAGCAGGCTAAGCATGAGCCAGAGGAAAGTAAGCCAGCAAGCAACTGTTCCTCCATGGCCTCTGCTTTAGCTCCTGCCTCCAGGTTCCTGCCTCTGGGTTCCTGCCTGGCTTCCCTTGATGGTGGACTGTAAGGTGAGAGATAAAAAAAAACCCTCCTCCCCACGTTGCTTTTGATTGTGGCATTTGTTGTAGCAATGGGAAGCAAACCAGGACAGCAACACATCTCTGGAAGGTCTGGAAGGTCGTTTCTAGGAAGGATGAACTAAGTGATGATTTTCTAATGACCCAGGTATAAAGAGGTAAGAGGAAAACCAGAGATTCTTCACCTGCCCACCTTCACCTCCTGCTGGTGTGTGCATATATCTATTGCTGCTGCTGCTGCCAGGCTGACACCAGACTCTATTTTCTTTGGCCTTCTAGCATAAACTGAAGATCAATGGCTTTCCAAAAATCCACAAGGCCTTCAGTACAGCCAGCCTCATGAACTGAGCAGCTGCAGAACCTCAGGGTTCTCAGCCTCTCTAATATTCAGAGAGTCATTGTTGGCCTACCTAGCTACTATTAAACATGGCAATCTCAAAAATCCCATAGGTTTAAATGTAGCATTAGGTAGTTTGAATTGTCAACTTGATACAATTACCTTGGAAGAGGGTCAGTGAGGTAGGCGTGTGGGCATGCCTGTGCGGGAATTTTTTTAAAAATTGTATTACATGAGGTGGGAAGCCCTACTCTGAATCTGGGTAGAGCAGAACCACTTGGTGAATCAGGCCCTCCACTGAATGAAAAGGAGGGAGTTGCTGAGCACAAGCTGCTGTATTCCTTCTGCTCTCAATGGTGATGTAATGTGGCTAGCTGTTCCACCATGACCTCCTCTCAAGGATGGACTGTAGCCTGGGATTGTGAGCTAAACTCAACCCTGTCTTAGTTACCTTTCTTTTGCTCCAAAGAGACACCTGTTAGGGACCAGCCACAACAAAAATACCTCTCATCAGGGTAAAGCTGTGGGAATTAGAAATATAGTAAAGAATATGAAGACATGAATGAAAATAATAAAATAATAAAAGAAATATATAGGATAGTATCAGGAGGGAATTTTCATGAGTATTGAAAATTCTCCCACATTTAATATCCAACTGCTTAAGATAACTTTTGTTATAATTCAGCCATAATAAGGCTGACACTTCCAGGTTCCAGGGCCACTCATGTGCGGACAAGCCTCAGGCATGACCCACCTTTGACTCATAATTTCAGGCCTCCACAGACACCATGACCAAGGCAGCTTACAAAAGAAAGCATGGCATTCATGGTTCCAGAGGGTTAGAGCCATGACCATCACGGTGGGAAAGCATGGCAGTAGGCAAGCAGATATGACACTAGCTGAGAGTTCACATGTATGAGACGAGAGAGAGGGAGAGCTAACTGGAATGGCATGAACTTTTGAAACCTCAAAACCCACCCCTAATATACAACTCCTTCAACATGGCCACATCTCCTAATCCTACTCAAATAGTCTCAGCAACTGGCAAAACCAAGGATTCAAACCTGTGAGACTATAGGGCCATTCTCATTCAAAACATCGTGAACTCTTTCTCCCCAAGTTGCTTTGAAGATGGTATTACTTCTTTAAAGGGAATTTGTTGTACGAGGCTGCTTGTTCGTTCCTGGCTGCCCATACTCAAAATAACCACTCAGAAACTATATTATTTAAATCACTGCTTGGCCAATCACTTTAGCATATTGCTAGCTAGCTCTTACATCTAGAATTAACCCATTTACATTATTTCATGTTTTACCATGAGGCTCATGGCAAGGTTCCAGCTGGCAGCTCACATCCGTCCCATCTGGCGGCTACATGGTGTCTCCTGACTCCGCCTTCTTCCTCCCAGCATTCAGTTCAGTCTTCCCCACCTAGCTCTATTCTACCCTATCACAGGCCAAAACAGCTTCTTTATTTATTAACCAATAAGAGCAACACATATACAAAAGGACTTCCCACACCAGGAATCATGGTTCTGGTTCAAGATCAACACCCCATCTGGTGATGACCTTCTAGAATGCAGAATCCCAAGATGGCATAGGGTACCTACCACATAGCAGGAGACCCAGGGAGCATATGCATCTTTGTATTGGTTGGCCTCTCCCTGTTAAGGCAGTATGGAGTCATGGGGGTTCTAATCTGGTGGCTAATCCTAATCAAGTAGCAGGGCTCTTGCTTTCAAAAACTTTAATTGAACTAAGTTTTAATCTCAGTACCTAACGATGGAAATTAAACTGTAACAAGAGTTTCAGAGAAGACAAACCACATTCAAACCATACCAGAGAGCGCACTCCCTCTTAATACCTTGTGGGATACAGGGAACCAACTGTGTGACCTCTATGAGACACCAGGGTGAGCTGTGCCTTGATTTTGACTTTCTCAGCAATCAGAACAGTAAGAAATAGAAGTGTGTTGCTTATAAATTGGGGTGATGGTATTTTGTTAACAGTGTCCCAAACAGAGAGAGACGCTAATGAAGGAGTCTAGAGTAAGTGAGATTGGCAGAATGATTGCTTATCTTGGACTAAGTCAAGGCCCTCACAATCTAGTGACAATGTACCAACCTGATATGACAGTGTGCCAGGGGTATCTGAATTTGTAGGCTAAATTCCTGGCTTTTATCGGAGCCACCAGGTCGATGATACTTCACTATTGCATCTACCCCATACCTGGAGGATATGCAAGTCCCCTCATCAGTAGACCCAAGGGAGAAAGCCCTTCTGGATATAGCCACCAAGAAAAATGACCAAATCTATTAGAAAGCTTGAGAAAGTTCATCTGTTATCATCTACAAATGTGTCTACAACAAAGACTGGCAAATTCCTGGCAAGAGGACCAACTGTTTCATGCCTTGCTTGGGTTGTTTTGTAAGAGCTTTATAAGATTGTGCAAACATCAGTTTCATAACATTGCATCATTCACCCTAGAACCCCACAACCATGGAAGTCACCCTTCCCCAGTCCCACATGGCCCTAGGCAGCTGGTTACCCACTTTTCATCTTTATGGATTCACCTCCTTGGGATATTTTATATAGTCTGTGACCTTCTGTGGCTGACTTCTTTTATTCAGCATGTTTTCAGTGTTCACCCATGCTGTAGAGAGTCAACATTTCATTCCTTTCTGTATGCCAAATATCGATCCATCATATAAATAATAGCTCATTTCCTTTATCCCTTACGCACCTCTGGGTTCTTTCTATTTGGGGTTAGTGGGAATAATGTTGCTATGGATATTCATTGGCAAGCTTTCGTGTACATTTTCATTTCTCTCCCGTACCCCTAGGAGGAAAACTGCTAGAATACTCGCTAACTCTGTACCATTTGAGAATCTTCCAAACCCTTTTCAAGCATCTGTGACATTTTCCATTCTTACCAGTAATGTAAATGGTTCTATTTTCTTGGTGATTGCTGACACCACTTGTTATTTTCTGTCTTTTTCCGTAGAGCCATCTAAAGGGGTGAGAGATGTGTCTCATTGCTATACTTTGAATCTTGAATGTTCTCCAAGGGTCCATATGACATTAATCTTCAGCATGGTGTATTGTGTGTTATGAAACTAGGGCTTGGTAAGACATCTTGCAGCCATGGGAGGGGCAACCCTGAAAGGCATCATGGGATCTGGGCATCTCTCATTGTCATTTTCTTCCTGGCATGAGATGAACTTCACTTCATGCCGCCAGCATGGTGTGATGCCTCACTACATGCTCAAAGCAATGGGGTCAACCAATCCAGGACTAGTACCTCCAAAACCACGAACTGACTTATTCTGTCATGATGATCTTTTCTTTCTGTCTGGAGTGATACCAAGACAGTTTTAGATTATCCAAGGGAAAATAATTAACACTTTTAAAAGTTTATTTGTTGTTAAAAATCCAAAAAAATGAATTGTTAAATTCATATAGCTGTGTACTTACACACACACACATATATATAATATATTTTTAAAACATTAATTCTATGAGTTCTCAAACATTGTTTTGAACAAAGCTAAGTTGATAAATTAGAAAATTACTGAAGTAAATAGATTAGAAAAAATATTAGTTAAAGAACTGAATGATATGGCAAGAATTTTGACTGTTATGCTCAACTAATTTACCACAGAAAACTTACAAGAACATTTGTCCTCGACAAGAGAGACTTGGTTTTATTTATTTTTATATCCCCCCAGCCATCCAACAAACTCACAATCAATGCTTATTGAGGTGATTTTTCTCTGGGGCGGAAAAATATATTTTTAGTAAGACCTTTCAAACTCATGATTAACCTTTGGGGCTTCAGACAGACAACTTAATATTATCCCCACCACTTGTCAGCTCTGAGAACAGATGGTAAATCTCCACTTTTTGACATGTCCACTATGAGAAGTTGCCCCAGTTGGGACTTAATATCAAGTTATGCTAATAATAGCAAACCTCTGAAGGAATGAGGGTGAGGCTGCCAGAATATGCTTTGTTCCAACAAAATGATCCCAGTTTGCTTCAGTCTGGGTAATGCTTTGGTTCTTGGATCTGATCTGGTTCTCTCTCTCTCTCTCTCTCTCTCTCACACACACACACACACACACACACATACATATGCACATAAATACACACACGTGCACATATATGCACACATACATACACACATAAATACACACACGTGCACATATACATATGCACACATACATACACACATAAATACACACACATGCATACATATATACACACACATACATACACACATACCTCATACATACTCACACACACACTTGCTATCAAAATACGTCATTTTTTTAAAAAAGAGAATCCATTCTCAGTCTTCTAAAAAAATCACTATTTTATACCATCTTTCTCTTACTGTTCACACTGCATTATCTGAAGTCATCTTGGCAGCTGGGCTCAGTCTTGAAACCTGGCATTCATCGAAGACTCGTGTTGTTATGTAGCAACGCCATCCTCAGTGTCAGCCAATGTGTCATATGGTTACAAAACTGTCCTCATCTTCCAGATCCTCTCTTCTAGACCCTTCCAGAAGTTTGCTCCTCCTACCCTGGAATGACCTTACCTTCTCTCAGACAAAATCAGAGCCTGATTAAAATGACATCTTCTGCTTTATTTCCCTTTATTTCCTTTCTCGTAGCTGGGGTTTAGAGTAGTGTTTGGTGATGTGGAGAACAGGGGATGCACTGAAGTCTAGAACACAATGAATGATCAGATTAACATGTCTGAATCTGGTGTGACACCCAGAGTCTCTCTCCTACAAACTAGCTGTGTTCTCCGAGGAAAATCTGCATGACTCCATCACTCCCTCCTATGACGACACAGGCTTTTCTTGATCTTAAAAGACTTGAGCCAAATGCTGGGCAGTGGTGTCGCAGGCCTTTAATCCCAGCACCCAGGAGGCAGAGACAGAGGCAGGCGAATCTCTATGAGTTCGGGGCTAGCCTGGTCTACAGACTGAGTTCCAGGACAGGCAGGACTGTTACACAGAGAATACAGAGAAACCCTGTCTCAAAACAAAAAACAACATAAAGTGCTGGGCCAGAATTCATTCATGACTAAGGCATAAAACCTCACATACATCATCAAAATGAGGATGCTTTTGAAACTGAAAGAGAGTGCCAAGAGACAAGGCCTAAGCCAGACCACACAAGCCAGCCATCCTGTTGGATCACCATGCCTCAAACATGGATCTCCCTCCTGCTATTGATAGACACTCTCAAGTGAGGGTTCCTGGATCACAACCTGAAAGCCTGAGGGGATTGTTTTTATTTTGTTTGTCTGAGACAAGGTCCCACTACTGGCCTCAAATTCATGAAATAATCTGGATGATCCTAACTTTCTGATCCTCCTGCCTCTAACTCCTGAGTGCTGGGATTGTTGGTATATACCACCATACCCAGTCTTGGGTGGTGTTGATGACTGAACCCAGGAATCTGTGCATGCTAGGTGAACAACTTACCAACTGAGCTACATTCTTAGTCCATATGTAAGGATCATATGTCCTGGCTATGTGCCCCAAAGAATTGAAAACAAGACTTCAAAACACTTACTACAAAATGTTTGTACATGTACAAAAATGTATCAGCATTCACAGTGCTCAGCTGGTAGAAACAACTAAATCATCTTTCAAAGGATGAATAAGAGAATGTATACAGATGTACACATATATGCCATATATATACAGCAGAATATTATTCAGCCCTTAAAAAAGAAGGGAATGCTGCTAGATGCTACAGTATGGATTTTGAGATTATTATGCCTAGTAAAATAAACTAGTGTCAAAACAACAAAGAGTGCATGATTCCACTGACATAAGTCCATTAGTAACTTTGTCTTGTTGCTAAGACAAAATACTCAACAAGAAACACTTTAGAAAAGGGTCAGCCAGTCGGTGATGCACACCTTTAATCCCAGCACTTGGGAGGCAGAAGCAGGCAGATCTCTTGAGTTCAGTGCCAGCCTGGTCTGCAGAGTGAGTCCAGGGACAGCCAGGGCTACACAGACAAACCCTATCTCAAAGAAACCTGGATGGGGTAATTTTAGCATATAGTTTGAAGGAATAGGTCGTCATGGAAACAAGCTTCAGTTCCTCATCTTATCACATCTACCGCCAGGCATCAGTGAGCAGTAAATGCTTACACTCGGTTCACTTTCTCCTGTGAGCACCAGGACCTCCACCCAGGGAATGGTGGGCTGATCCTCTCACCTCTGTTGATCCAATCAAGATCATTCTCCATGGGCATTCAAGATCTTATCAAGTTAACAACTGAGATCAACCATCGCAACTTCACTCAACTCAATACATCTCTTGAAATCATAACCTTTTGCTCCTTGTCCCCAAAGTCTCGGGTTCATTTCCTGATGTAAATTGTAATTCAGTTTCAAAAGTCTCATCATCTTGATCAGTAAAGTAACCAAAATGATCAAATTAGACTATGGTGGCCAGGACACGGGATTAGTTGCTGTTTGGTCATACAAGATGAAATGTTGTAGAGAACATGTGCACAAGTTAACAATAGAAAAACTCTTCAGCATTTGCCAAGGGTGAATGAACGCATTTTATCGTATATGTTTGAGGTATATACATTGTATTATAAGAAGCATACAAAACGAATTCCATAGGAAATCAAACTAACCTGCCTAAGATAATGGTTTTTTTATGATTTAAAAATTGTTCTGCTATGGGAAAATGCCCTGTGCCCTGTCAATTGTATTTTAATAAAATGCTGATTGGCCAGTAGCTAGGCAGGAAGTATAGGTGGGGCGACCAGGCAGGAGGTAGAGGCAGGGCAATGAGTACAGGAGAATTCTGGGAAAAGGAAAGACTCAGTCTGCAGTCATCATCCAGACGCAGAGGATGCAAGATGTGACACCTCTCCGAAAAACATACCAAGCCACGTGGCTAACACAGATAAGAATAATGGGTTAATGTAAGATGTAAGAATTAATTAATAAGAAGCCT
>LOEQ01003637.1:108752-125878 GCA_001685075.1 Bramus lutescens | reverse complement strand
AGTAATCTGTGTATCACCACGGGGTCATGGCTTACCGGGAAGATTCTAACCCACATCCATCTTTGGCCAGAGCATCATGCGTCTGCCTGACTCTGCCCTCCTTCTCCCAGCATTCTGTTCTGTCTTCCCCGCATACCTATGTTCTGACCTATCAGGCCAAGCAGTTTCTTTATTAATTAACCAATGAAAGCAACACATAGAAAATAGACCCACCTACATCAGGCACAGATACTCTGTGGGCTACTACATATATGCACACATAAACTCACACATAGGCACAGATACAAAATAGTAAATCAATCTTTAAAAACCAGAAAAACACATAGTAGGCTCTGCCAAGCAAGCCTCACTCCTTCACATTCCATGGGTACCCAGTTCCTCTGGGATCTGACTTCTCTGAGCCACTAAATCATTGTTCCTCTCTCATCAAAGATGTTTCTTTTTACAGGCGATGGTAGCCAATACAGAGGCCCCCAACTGCTCAAGCTGCAGGGGAGGAGACTGTGGAGCGCTCGGCCCTAAGTGGGACATCTATTCGCAATCACGCCTGCTCCTTTCCATGGTTCGAGGATCATTGCAGAAGAAGGGACAGAAATAGACAAACGCTAGGAAGAGAGGCTTCAAACTTTTTTCTGAACATGGCAGAGCCACTACACACATGAACTCAGGGTAGCTGGGGCTGCTGCCCAGGACCTGCATAAGAGCGAGCCAATCAAAACCCAACGAGGATGGAGGAGGGCTCGCAAAGCCCCACCTCAGATGAGGCATTCTTGGCAGCTGATGGGGAATAGGGGAGGGAGGTTTCAGTTTTCTTCCGGATGCGGCCATGATAGGCCCACGCTCCAGTGGATGGCCCTATACTCTTGCATTTACGTAGCAACAGCACAAATCAGACTCAGCGGCTTTAAAATAAAAGAGCTCAGAAAGTTCTGAGGGAGATGGGGGTGAGGACATGAGGGAGGGACTGATCAAAACACACAGTATACGGTATGAGCAAATGAATAAAATGTTTTTTAACATGGCAGGATAACAAAGAAAGAGGAAGCTGGGACCTGGAAGACTCTGTTGAGGAAAGTCTCACTACCTGCTCTAGACTGCTATGTGAGAAAGGGTCACGTTTCTACATACTTTAGGACACATATTTCTTGGTTATTCTTCTAACGGTTTCATGAATATTTTAATGAGTTTTAGCCATTTTCACTCTCCTTTCCCCTTTCTCAGTCCCTTCTCTGACTCCCCTCACTCCCCTCCTACGCTAAAACCCTTTCCCCAACAAATTCCTCTCTACTTTCACATCATTGTGTGTGTGTGTGTGCGTGCATGCATGTACGTGTGTGTGTGTGCATATTCACTGAGTTAAATAGGGTTGTTTGGAGGGGAGTTTTTTAGTGGGCCAAGGGAAACTTACCAGTTAGGCCACATTTAAAGTATCTTTCCTCAATATTTCACCCTCTACATTAATAAAACTTAGAAGTCATTCATGAAAGTCACAGATACAGTTGTGTGCTACATGGTAATGCTACTGTCATCAGTGACAGCATGATATGGTATGGATGGTCTCATGAAATTATAATGCAGAAACTTCTTACTCCTGGGGCTTAAGAGGCAGCTTAGCAGCTAAGAGTGCTCTGCTCTGGTAGCGAACCCTTGCTCAGTTCCCAGCATCCACAATGCTGCTCATAGCTGCCTGGAACTCCAGTTACAGGGGATCTAGTGCCCTCTTATGACCTCAAAGGGCTCCTGCACACCTGTGATGCACTTATGCACAATCAGGCGCACACACATATACATTTTTAAAAAATAGTTAATCACTGGGCAGTGGTGGTGTACACCTTTAATTCTAGAACTTGGGAGGCAGAAGCAGAGGGATCTCTGAGTTCAAGGCCAGCCTGACCTATAGAGCTAATTCCAAGATGGCCAGGGCTACACAGAGAAACCCTGCCTCAATATTTATGTATGTATATTTGAATATATATAACTACTTACATATATAATTATATGTAATTAATAATATATTATATAATAATAACTAACAACATATAATATATATTGATTTTTTAAACCTTCCTATTGCATGGCAGAAGTACAGCCATCCTAGCCCTGCCCTTCCTGCACAGCATTATACACATGGCAGCAGGGCTATTGATAAACATGCTGTGCTGCATGCCTTATAAAAATATAGCACAACAATTATGTTAGTACATAATGCTTGGTTTTCCTAACAGTGGTGTTACTGGTTCAGGGATTCACTACTATGCTTTCAGCCATTGTTTTAGAGTGTGTGTCTACATGTGTACTAAAAAAGAGTGTGCTGGGGCAGGAGAGGGACCTCAGCATTTAGAAGCATCGGCTGTTCCTCCAGAGAGACGCAGGTTCAATTCTCAGCATCCACAGGGAGGCTGCTTACAATTGTCTGTAACTCTGGTCCTAGGAGATCTGATACCCTCTTCTGGCCTCTGCCAATACTGTGCACACACGGCATGCTAACATACATGCAGGGAAGCAAACCACTCAACATAAGATGGAAATGAAGAGTTTACAAAGTGATGCCAGCAACAGCCTTCATATAGCTCATGCATCTGTCTACTGAATTCACTTGCATCATGTTCTCTTTGCTCGATTGAATCACTTGTTTAATTTATGGTGGCCGTAGGGGCAATATGCAGTATGGTATGAATATATGTATATATGCATATATACATCCTATATATTTTATATTATGTGCATACATATATATGCTATATATACACATATATATTATATGTTATACCACATAGCCTAGGTGTCTAGTAGGCTGTACCATCTAAATTTCTGTAAGTAGACATATTCCCATGGTTATGTAACCCACAACTATGAATAAAAATATGACCCCAGTAACTCTTGCTTTAGGAAATACAATTTTCTGCTGTGGATGAATTCTAGTGGAGACTCTATTTCCAGGCCTTTGCTGTATGATGGGTCATTTAGTCTGCTTCAAGTCTACTGAGCTATAACAAAAAGGTAGTAAGCTAAGAAAATCTCTGTGCCCTTACAGATGCAGAGGGACAGAAAGAATTCAGCAAGTATCAGTTAATCTACATAGCTCAGCAGGACATGGAGAGATAGACGTGAAATACAAGGGGTTGAACAGAGAAGTTAGAAAGTATGGATCAAGAATAGAGTCCTGAGGGGGCTGGAGAGATAGCTCAGTGGTTAAGAGCACTGGCTGCTCTTCCAGAGGACCTGAGTTCAATTCCCGGCATCTACATGATGACTCACAACCATCTGTAATAGAATCTGATGTTCTCTTCAGGCATGCAGGCGTACAAGCAGAGTACTCGTACATAAAATATGAATAAGTAATTAATTTTTAAAAAAGAATGGCGTCATGAGAGGGGAATTCTGAGTGCTTGTGAGAAAACTCCAAGAAGACAAGAGTCTTGTGACCTCAGTTTCTTTAAAATCACAGATGTTGGTGGAACGTGCTTTTGTGCCCCCCGAGGAGTAGCAGAGAGGAGCGTGTTCACTTCATGTGCCACCAAGGAAAAACATGTTCTTGCCACATGCAGCTTGTCCTTGTGATTGTACACTTTACTCAGGTGACTTTTCTTTACCCTCAGAGTAAAAACTGACTGATACTCTGACTTGAGCCGGCTATTGCCTGAGACTTTAGTCGATTCCTTTTAGGTCCCACTCTTCCCGGTTCATGTGCCAATCAGAGCAATGGCAGAGACTACATCATCCCAAAGTCTTATTAAAACACAAAGCAACAGCACACACACACACACACACACACCCTTACTTCTTAGCTGCCAGTGTGTTCAATCGTGATGATTCGATTTCTGTTTCTCTGAACATCAGTCCTAGGGTCTGTATAATTTCAATACATGCCCTAGGAAATAAGAGAAAACAAAAGCAATGAAAATGGCAAGGTTCCACAAGGTCGGAATCCCACAAAAGCAGTAAGCCTTGTGAGAACTGCTTTCAGATATTCATTAGCCAAAAGAACATCAAATTCCACACGTCTGATTGCCAGCACTGGCTGCGTACCTAGTCTGGGGCTGCTACATAGAAGATGATGAAAATGTGTCTACTAAGGGCTTCATGTCAGGATCAAGGCACAGGCCTAAGCATTTTTGAATGCATATTTTTTCCAATGATCTATTTTCAAGTATTTGCATGTGTGTACCTGAATGTAGGCTTGTGCACATGAGTGCAGGTGCCTGCAGAGGCCAGGAGCATCGGATCCCTGGGAGCTGAAGTTACAGGGGTGTGAGTTACCAGATGAAGGAGCTGAGAATTGAACTTGGGTCCTCTGTATGAGCAGGTTGTGCTCTTAGCCACTGAGCCACATCTCCAACCCCTAATGCTCATTTTTCAGTAGGTAAACATGTCTGTCTCAAGGTAGCTATTTCCCCATTTTGGGGCAGTCACTATTACTAATTTCTTGTGTAAGCACTAAAATTTTTTTAAATGCTTTTTTAAAATTCATGTGAGAGCAGGGCATCATGCAGAATCTAGGGTCCTAACATTTGAGAAGCAGAGTTTTGAGACCAACCCGTCTACATAGTAAGTTCTATAGTAGTTCAGATTGCAAGACCTGATTCAAAAAAATTAAATAACAATAAAGAAATAATTTTTAAAATTTAAAAATCTACGTGAAGCAAAAGTTGAAGCACTAGTAATCATTACTAGTGCATATATTTTGTCTAGTATCTTCATTTATCTTTAACACCTCACAACACAGGTTGTCAACTTTCCATGTGGCAATCCTTTAATATTGTGGTTCCTCATGTTGGGTGACCCCCAATTAAAAACCTATATCATTGCTACTTTATAACTATAATTTTGCTATTGTTATGAATCGTAATGTAAATATCTGATATGCAGCCCCAAAGAAGTCCCAACCCACAGGTTGAGAACCTCTGCCTTAGCGGGCTAATACCCGATTGTGTAGTTAGTACTTACACCAGCTCACTGGCCCTTTGGCTTTTATTTTGAAGTGCAGTCTTATCCCGAGACTCTGGCAAATACTCATGAAGTTTGTTCACTAGGAGGCAGAAAAGCTCATTGGTCTGCAAGAGAGGGGAAGAAAATAATGAAGATGCCAGTTGTTAAAGCTCCGTCCACACATAAAAGGACAATGAAAACATCTCTTCGATTCAAGAAGAGACTTACAACAGTTTCTTTAACACGAGCTGAATTCAAACAGAAAACATACTTTTTCACTCACTGCCATCCAGGTGGGACATCAAGAGCTAGGGGACTTCAGTTTGTTCTGGCCCAGGCATTGATGAAGGTCATCCAGGAGTAAGTGGAGGTCATTGTAAGGCCATGAACAGAGCTGAACAACACTAGACCAAAGGTGCCGTGTAATAATAGTGTGATAATAGCCAATAAAAGCAGTGGGGGAGCAGACGAACACTTCTGATGCTGCGCTTGAAATACAGATTGTCATTTTTATCCAAACAAACACTTAGGTTTGAGAAACTCGCATTTCTGTGTTCCTATTCAAGTTCACAAGCTAAGCATGAACATTAGTGCCGTATATAAAAGCAGGCAAGTCGATACAAGAAGTGTGCAATCGCTCCTTTCTCATCCCGTTGTTCAGTTTCCCTGGGCCTGTGGTGACTAGTGACAACTTACACTATTTAGATGGTGGCACGGGGGTGGCTGGGGAGGTCAGAAGAGGGTGTCAGATCCCCGGAAGGTGAAGACACAGTGGGTGTGAGCCGTCCCATGTGGGTGCTGGGATCTGAACTCCAGTCCTCTGCAAGATCAGTGTTCTCTCCTAACTGCCGCACCATCTCTCCTGCCCCACAAAGTTGATTTTTAAAGAAGAAATGGAGATGTAAATCTTGACTTTCTTGCCCAGAACCGAAAATTGGAAGTATGTCTACTCTCCCTACTTCTGTGTGAGCTCCAGGGGGACATCGCCCAGGCTCTGGTAAAGCTCGGGCTTTAGCTGGGGATGCAAAGGATGTTGATCCTCCTGAAAGGACTTGAGAACATTGTCTTCCTTAGCCGTAGATATGCTAACTTTGTGTAAATGAACTTTGCATTGTGTCAAAGAGAGACGGCAAAGATAAAACTCCGGGATATCCATGTATCCATGTATTTGTATGGTCAGGACCATAGAGGAGCCACGAGAGCATGCAAAGACTGTGTGTCCTCTGTGCGTGCCCTCTCTCCACATAACCCTTCCATGTTCCACAAGCAGAATTTAAAGTCTCTTTTAGTCCAGCTAACAGCACTATGCTGAAGAATGGCTAGGATTTTCAGGTGTGAGACATAAAATGGGTGGTTTTAGTCCTAAACTTCAGAACAGACTAACTTTTCACAAGAGAATAAGAGTTCTATTTAATAAAAACTGCTTCTAACATGGCATTTGTGTGTACTGTGTTGGGTCCGAGCATGCTGTGGTAGGCACCTGAGCCAACCGCTAGTGTAACCATGCTTGATTCTTGAGGATAGGAACCCTGTCTTAACCCCACTCCCATGTCTAACGCCTGTGACCTCGTCTCGCACTGATTAGGAATACTATAAATGTTTCCTGTGTTATTAAAATGCTGTGGGCGATGCTGGAAATTGCCAATTCCCATTATGGTAGCCACTGGACATGAGGGCTATTTAAATTAACTAAAGTTAAACCACTACCTCTGTCCTTGACCACCTCCAAGTGCAGATGGTGTCTACTGAACTGGGCCCCACAGACTATGAATAGCAAAGAGTCATATGCACAGACTGGCTCCTCAGTGGGGAAAACGGAGAAGAGAACAATGGCAATTGAGCAGAGCCTTGAAGGACAGATAGGCCTTTACTGAGGGGGAAAAATGGAAGATACGTACTACAAAAAGAACAGCGGAAAGGATGGGACCGGAGAATACTACCTGGTGTTCAAGTCATCACACCCAGCTGAGGGTGGTGGTGGCGCACACACACCTTTAATTCCAGCACTTGGCAGAGGCAGAGGCAGGTGGATCTCTGTGAGTTCAAGGCCAGCCTGGTCTACAAAGCTAGTTCCAGGACAGGCTCCAAATCTACACAGAGAAACCCTGTCTCAAAAAACAAAAAGCAAAACAAAACAAACAAAAAAAAATAGGTAGAGAGATGAAGGTTGGCTTGGATGAGCTCAGCCTGTCTGTCACCCTTTCTCTGCCATCTTTCCGCTCCGCGGCAGGCCTGCTTTAAAACTGGAGGTGTTGAAAAGGCCAGGCCAGCACTGCCAATAGCCACACGCGGTCTCCTATGCATCCCCAGGCAGTATGCGTTCTCCTACTTAAAGCCCCACTTCAAATCCTGCGTTCCGGTTGTCCTAGCAGGTTTCTCTGGGCTCCACCGTCCTCTTCAAGCATCTGGCTCTACATTTGACAATCTTCTGTGTCCCTTACCAGGTGGGACCTCATGGTGCTAAGTGATTACGTGATGCTCAAGGGTGATCTCACGGGGCACTGCGCTTCCATCTCAGTGTGCCCACTCCTCTTTAGAGGTGACTCTCACGCTTGGGCTCTAACCCTTCTTAGGAGAAACGACGGCTGGATCAGTTCCCTGAGCACCTTCCCTACCCAGATCATGACTCCCTCTGATTACCCTGCCCTGCTAAAAACAAAGCCCTTTTAGATAATAAAGCCATGTGTTTGTGTTTCATAAGGAAGTCTACAGAAGGTCTTTGAGCAAACAAATCTATACGATTAGGATAGATTAAATTGACTGCACACAGGCGGGGTGTCTGCAGTTTCCTTGGGTAGGAGAAAATCCAATTCCCTTAGCCTTTCTGTATGAATTCCATTTTCATAATCAACATCCTTGGTTATTTTAGTGCCTGGTGTCCACCTCAGTATTTTCCCACAACCCTGTGTAGTCCTACAGTCAAAGTGTGCATGGTGTGTTCCTAATAGGACTCTTGACCATTTTAGGCTGCAGCGCAATCCCCTTGCCCTGTTGCCATAAACTGACCTGCTATTCTCTATAGCTGTTCCTTCAAATCATTAGGGTAGTTGGCCACCTTGAGTGGCCTGAGGATGTCCCAGCTAACCCATGTCCCAGGGACATCCTTAGAGCTACCCACACTAAGACAGCAGGCTGCTCTTACCTGGAAAACCAAGATGGCTATTCCCCTGCATACACAGCACCTCACAGTGAAGTCACGCTCACTGCTTGAACGGCTGAGTGTTTGTGTAATTCATAGGTGTTCATTAAGAAGGCGGAGGTGACATGTGTGGCCAGGGGCCCTGCAGGAGCCTTATGCACACTCACCATTTATCACTGTGACATCTTAACACCTTCCAACCATAACTAAAAACAAAGCACTTTTAACTTACCATGTGAGAGTCAAGCTACTGGCATTCCCTGGGGATCACATTTAAAAAAAAAATACCAATCCTGTACTTAAAAACATTTTTAAAATATGTATTCCTACTAAGGGAAAACTTATTAAATTCTCCTTTTCTTCCATCACACAAGCCAAAGCTTTCCCTCTACCACCTCTCCTTGGACAATACCAACGCAGCCTGCTTCGGCTACTGTGTACAGTGGCTCCATTTCATTCCATTGTCCCCCATATGCATACATATTATCAATTATCTCACAAAGTTTTATATATTAAAACATGACTACATTAAATATAATCGCCATTTTTAAAATACAGCATCAGAATACAACTTGCATTTCTACTTTGATTTGCGCTTAAATTTGATAACCAGATAAAACAAGTTTTAAAGATGAGGAACAAGATACTTACTTTCCAGAAAAGTCTTTTCAGGATAAAATTTCTCTGGGCTGCTATTCTAAGTTCCGTGATTAAACTCAGAATCTTTCTCAGAGTGTTGTCTTGAAGAAAAAGTTCAGATTTCAGCTGACTGAAGTGCTTAATTTTCTCCTCGGATCTACAGAAACACACACACAAAGATTCACGTAAAACGTAAGAAATGGCAGTTCCCAAATATCACAGTTATTGACAAGTCTATAAAAGTTTGAGGCTGGTAGAATCTGAGGCGAACTTTGAACTCCTAGACTTAGTACTGAGAAGCAGGAAACCCCACACCCCTCAAAATGGTACCTATCACTCCCTAACTCACTTTCACCCCACCCTTGACCAGTTGGCACACACGCTCTTGCTGTCTCTGGCAAACTCTTCAATGGGCTCGTTTATATCATTAGCGCAGTCCTGGAGCCCTGGGTAAAATTATTTGTTTAATCTTTTCCTTCCATCAATTCCTTCACTAAGTAAGTGTATTTATAAAGAAATTTCCATATCATTACTTGACAGGGAAACCAGGACCGCTTGGCACAAGTGGCTGGCAGCTGTAAATGCGGCGTGCAGGCTACACACACTCTGACAGACATCTGTGTTTGACAGGCTGCCGCTCGGCAGAAAGCAGAGAGCAGCAAGCTAAGAAGTGCTTGCTGATGAGCGGTAGGAACTGCTCTCCCACCACAGAGATCAAAGTTCCCGCCCTCTGTGTGGGTGCCACCGGAAATCATCTCCATCCTTGACCCAATATGGTGTAGGAGGCCCTTCTGTATTTGTGTTGCTTTCATTGGTTATTAAAGAAACTGCCTTGGCCTAGATGATAGGGAGGAACTCAGGTAGGCAGGGAAGACGGAACAGAATTATGGGAAGAAGAGCAGAGTCAGGGAGACACTATGGTTCTCCTGCCCGAGATGGATGCTGGTTAGACTCATTCCGGTAAGCCACAGTCAAGTGACAATACAGATTATTAGAAATGGGTTAAATCAAGATGTGAGAGTTGGCCAATAAGAGGCTAGAGCTAATGGGCCAGGCAGTAATTTAATTAATACAATTTCTGTGTAATTATTTTGGGAGTAAGCTAGCCGGGCAGGATGGAACAAAGGGGCCCATGCTCATACAACACCCATAGGTCTCCACTCTTCAGGAAACAGGCACTGAAAGACCATGAGTTCTCCTTAGAGAAGACAGCTATGGCTGAGGTCCAGCTTAAAATTTCAGTTTTGCCACTTGATTAAACAGTCACAGGAGTGAATTTTGCAGATCACATCATGTTCAAGTATGAATAGGTTGAACAACCCTGTCTTAGATCTTTTCCTGAAGCCACAGGCCAGGGCAGCCTCTCTTCCACTGAAGTTCCATTTATTTTTGTTATTTTTAAGTGTGTGTGTGTGTGTGTGTGTGTGCGTGTGCGCGCGCGCGCGCGCGCATACATGAGTGGAGGTGCCCTGGAGGTCAGAAGCAGCAGATCCTCTGGAGATGGAGGGGACAGGCTACTGTGAACAGCCCCATGTGGGTTCTCAGAATTGAACTGGGGTCAGCTACAAGAACAGTCTACCCTTTTAATCCCTGATCCTTCTCTCTAGACCACCTGCAGTGCAACCTTCTCCTATACTTTATTACAGCAATCTCATTTTACCTATCGTAATTATTTGTGCCCCTCAGCTGAATTTTAGCAACTTGAGCAAAAATTGTAGTCTTCAGAGGAGACAGGGGGATGACTCAGGAGGGTGAGGCATTGGGGTGAAGCAGATGCAGCCTGTGTTCAATCCTGAGGCCTCATAGCAAAGGAAAGCACGGACTCTTGAGAGTTGTCTTCTGAGCCAGGCGTGGTGGTGAACGCCTTTGACCCCAGCACTCAAGAGGCAGAGGCAGGAGGACCTCTGTGTCTGAGGGCAGCCTGGACTACAGAGTGAGTTCCAGGATAGCCAAGGACTACACAGACAAACCCTGTCTCGAAAAACAAACAAACAAAAAGTTGTCTCCATCTTCCACATACAAGCCATGGCAAGTGAATGTAACACACACACACACACACACACATACACACACACATACACACACACATACACACAGCCAGTGCTCCTAACTACTGAGCCATTTCTCCAGCCCCATAACCCTTTATTTAAATGGTAATTGAGGCTGATTCTATAGTAAAATGTACTCTAAATTTGTGGAAACTTTATCTCTGTTGTTTCTGGAGTTCTCAAGAGAGTATAAAGATTTTATAGTCTTTGAAATGGAAATACAGGAATTAGAAGTGGATGAATAGGGAAACAGGACCTCAAACTTGTTCCAGCTTTATTTAGAGAAAACCATATATTAAACATTTGAACCAGGGAAGGTGGTCACTGAAGCATCATAGGCCAGTGGGTGCGGCTGAGCACAGCGCCACATGAGGTCCATTTTAAAAAGAATTGTGTGTGTGTATGTATGTATGTGTATGTGTGTGTATGTATGTGTGTGTGTATGTGTTTGTGTGTATGTATGTGTATGTGTGTATGTTTGTGTGTATGTGTGTATGTATGTGTGTGTGTTTGTGTGTAGGTGTGTGTGTGTATGTATGTGTTTGTGTGTATGTGTCTGTGTTCTCCTGCCTCTGCCTCTTGAGTGCTGGGGTCAAAGGCGTTCACCACCACGCCTCGCTCAGAAGACAACTCTCAAAAGTCCATGCTTTCCTTTGCTATGAGGCCTCAGGGTTAATAGTCAGCATCCACACGCTGGTTCATAACTGTCTCTGCCTCCAGTTCCCAAGGACCCAACACCCTCCTCTGCTTTGATCCACTGAGGATTGCAGTAAATTTATTCTTTCTTCAAAAGTTGCAAAAATATGGTAAATTTCTAATTCTATTAAATCTGCATTCATTGGCTGGATTGCAGCAAAAGATAATTTGCCATCACCAGCTAGGGCCACTTGGTAACCCAGAAGTGGTACAGGAAAGGCTCCGTTCCCACCATTTGTTAGCTGTTTACAGAGAAAGGGGCTGGTGCCCAGTGTCCTCAAGTCCACCGTGTTATATCTCTGCACGAGGGCGGGGGGGCACCTTCTACGATGCCCGTCACACATCTGCTCACTGTGTTGCAGGCACCCTAGTCCTGTGTCCTCTGAGACTCCACTTGTGTCAATGAATATAGGTTTGCAGACCTAAAATTCATGGCAGATGTTGAGGTAGGAGTATAAATATGGCAGTCAACCACATACAGTACACACACGTGCGCGAGTGCACACACACACACACACTCACACATATACACACATGCACGAGCACACTCACATTGCGCGCAATTGCTTGCATACACACCACGCACATGCATGAGCCCACGCATGCACTCATGCACACACACATGCACACAAACATACACAAAGAATGCACATGCACACACACACATGCATGCATGCACACACTCACACATACACACATGTGTGCACACTGCCACACACACCACACACATGCACACAGTCATGTGCATGCACACACACATATGCATGCACTCACACACGTACACATGCACACAAGCATAATTCACACATATGCACAGCATAGAACTAGAAGAAGAGACGAGCAGAGCAAAGTCTCCCATGAGTCTATCACACATTGCCCCTTACCTGTATGGCTTTGGAGTCCTGCTGATGAGACTGTCTTCACTGGAGCGCAGGGAATCTTGTGAAAGAGTAGCTCTCTGAAAGAGGAAGAGAGCAGGGACTGTCGGAACGCTTGACTACTAAAAATAATCTCTAGTTCTGATTGATGTCATACACCCACTCCCTAATCCTGCCTATGGCATTCCATGTGTGTCACTTATGTGACTCATTTTGATATCTGATAGCAGTACAAGGAACTTTTTCAGGATTACTAAAGATATAACAGTTATCACTATAAAGTGATTTATTCATGTTCGAGTCTGCTGCACATGTGTTAAAATTGGAACAATGCAGTGACTGGCATGGCCTTTGCTCAAGGAGAACATGCAAATTTTGTTTTTTTCTGTTACTGTTGCTGCTTTGAGACAGGGTCTCACTTTGTAGCTCTGGGCTGGAACTCACTATGCAAACCAAGGCTGAACGCAAACCTTCAAAGCTCTTCCTGCCTCAGCTTCCCAAACGCTGGGGTTAAAGGCATATGCTACCAGGCCTGGTCAAATTCTGTATTTTATAAATGACTTACCAAGTTTGGTTAGAAGTTTTATGCCTGCAAACACAAGTATTCTTGTAGCAGGCTCAGGCTTAGCTCCTATCAACACATGGCTGCCTGTAACTCCAGTTCCAGGGACCCCAAAGCCCTTTCCTGACCTCTTAGAATTCCTGTACACATGGAGTACCCAAACAGACACTCAGACATAAATAAATAAAGGAAAATATTTATATAGATTGCAAAATGTAAAAGTTAATTAAGTTTTGATTTTTAAAATTAGAATTTATGAGATTTTTCTTTTAGTAGATCAACTTTCCTAAAACAATTTAGGATTTGTTTGCATTTTTAACTTGGAGAAAATTTTTAAAAATGTTTAGATAAGAATTTTACATATTTTGATCCTTGTGAAATGTACTGTTAGGAAAAAACTTAGTTGCCTTGTATTTCACTTTTCCAAGCCACTTATAAAACTCCTTTTAAACTAATTTGTTCTGTACAAAATGCCTCATAGTTATTAAAATTTTGTTGGAAGAATACTAACAAAAATTAGTAATCACCAAAGATAAATCAATATATATATATTTTAAGATTTATTTATGTATTTTATGTATATGAATCAGATCCCATGATAGATGGTTGTGAGCCACTATGGTTCCTGGGAATTGAACTCAGGGCCTCTGGAAGAGCAGCAAGTGCTCTTAACCTCTGAGCCATCTCTCCAGCCCCTCAAATATATTTTGGGTAAGTTTTTTTGTTGTTGTTGTTGCTGCTTGTCTTTGTTTCTTTGAGATGGGGTCTTACCATGTAACTCTGCTGTCCTGGGGCAGGCTATATAGACTAGATTGACCCTGAGTTCACAGAGATCTGCCTGCCCGTGTCTCCTAAGTGCTTGGACTCAATGCACGCATCTCCCGTGAGCTAGTAAATCATTTATAAACCAAACCTAGAGTAGCTAAGGCTCCTTAGCTGAGAGCAGGATGTAGCTCAGCCATCAAGCGCATGCCTGCCATTGTTTCTTCACCAAAAGTGAGAGTTCTGGCTAAAAGTTTCCCCACCAAAAAAGATGCAGTGTAATACTGAAGAAAGTGCTGAATTTTTTTTGTGTGTGCTTCAGTAGCCTTGTTTTAGCTCGTGTGGTGGCTTGTGCCTATAATCTTGGGACTTGGAAGGCTAAGACAGAAGTATTACTACAAATTAAAGGCTGGTCTGTCTTACAGAGTAAACACAAAGAGAAGAAGAAAGAAAAAAAGAGGAAAGGAGGGAGGGAGGGAAGGAAGGGGAGAAAAGGAGAGGAAGCAGAGGAGGGGGAGGGGAGGGGGAGGGAAAGAGAGGAGGGAGGAGAAAGGAAGGAGAAGAGAAAGAAAGAGGAAAATAGAGACTTAGACAATATCTAAATAAAATAAAGATAATTCTCAGAATTGCTGTTAGACTAGTGCAATAAGGAAATACAAGAACAGGGCCTTGGAGATGGCTCAGTGGGTGACAACACTTGTTCCACCGGCCTGGGTTCAGTCTTCAGAACCTACGTGAAGATGGAGGAAACAGCTCCGCACGTGTGCCCCTCCCATATCGCACACTTGCATGAACACAATAATAACAAAGATTTTTAAAAGTAAATACAGGAACACATTGACAATGTTGAATTTTATCTGAGTCTGTGTCACCCAGCTAACTGCAAACCCCCTGGAAAGGCTCCAACACGACCATCCTTGCTTCCTTGCCACCTGACAAACCCAGGGTCTTCCTCCTTCCCTGAGATACTATCCCCCCCTCTCTAATATGAACGACTGTTTTGCCTGAACATATATATGTATGCCACATACATGTCTGGTTCCCAAGGAGGTCAGATAAAACAAGGCATCAGATCCCCTGGAACTGGAGCTACCGATGGTTATGAGCCGCCATGTGGGTGCTGGAAATCAAACCCAGGCCCTCTGCAGAAACAACAGTGCTCTAAACCGCAGAGACATTCATTAATAAGCATCTCCTTATTGCAAACACCTGAATAAAATCGCCCCTTACTAGTTTGGTGTATTCCTATCTATCACAATGATCTTAAATTCCAAGGCTAAATCTCCAAAATGGGGAGAGAGAGAACATCAGAGCCTGCTTGCCCCCCCCACAATCCCCCAGAAAAGCAAACACAGCTTATGAGGGCACTTACTATAATGTAGTTGTTCCACGAACTCTTTAAGTGCAGAAATATCGATGAGGTTTCAGAAATAATATACAGATGAAGCTCCGCCTCCTCCTTCTCTAGACTGGAGCTGCCCTGTGAAGGAGGACCTGGGAGAGAATTTCCTAAGCTCAGCTCATTCCTGCTCCTATCAAGCCTGACAAGGATTTCACTTGGGGAGTCTTTGTGACTTGGAAGCTCCTGCTCTTCTGTGCCTGACGCAAAAGGCGACCAGCAGGCAGCCTGGCCTGTAGGTGTCGAAGACTGGTAGCTCTTAGAGGGAGAAGGCAAAGGCCGAGGGGCACCTTGTCCAGGAAGAGACAGCTGGTTGAGGTCTGAAGGACAGGGTGTTGAGTCCTTGAATGGCATGCTGCTCTCCTGGTGGGACCTGTGAGCAAAACGAGCATTAAATATGATACTTAGAATTTAACAGTGAGGAACCAAGAGAATCCAGCTGCCAGTTTCAGCAGTCTGTGACTCTGAGAGCAACTGTATCACGTCGATGCAATGCTAATCATGAGAGGGGAGGGACCAGACCTCATTTGCTGCTATGGTTTGAATCTGAATTGTCATGTTGAATGCCTACTCCCCAGCTATGGCATCATTTTTGAAGGCTATAGAGCCTTTCGGCCACACGGCCTGGTTGGCAGAAGTAGGTCAGAGGTGGGCCTCTGAATGCCATACCTGGCCTTGGCTCTGGCCTGCTTCTCAGTTCCCTGGTTTACCACAATGTGAACAGGCCCCAAAACACACTGCTACTGCCAAAGACTTTGCCATGCCTTTCCCTCCATGGCGGGCCAAAATTTCTAAGACTATGAGGCATAACAAATCCTTCCTTCCTTCCGTCATTCCTGTCAAGTATTTTGTCAAAGCAATGGAAACAGTAACCAATATGCTTGCTACTGCTACTGACTAATGGAAATGGTGTGGCTATCTCTTACTGTGCTCTTTCACTTTAATTACATACATACATACATACATACATACATACATACATACATACATACATACATACATACAATCCTACCAATGTCATACTATTGCTGTGAAGAGACACCATGATCACAGCAACTCTTATAAAGGAAAATTTTTAACTGGGGTGGCTCATTTACAGTTCTGAGGTTTAGTCCATTATCGTCACGGCAGCAAGCAAGGCGGCATGCAGGCAGACATGGTGCTGCAGAAGGAACTAAGACTTCTTACATCTTGACTCACAGGAAACAGGAAGTGGTCTGAGACACTGGGCAGTATCTTGAGCATAGGAGACCGCAAAGCCCCCTCCACAGTGACACACTTCTTCAACAAGGCCAACAAGGCCACACCTCCTAACAGTCCCACCCCTTTTGGGGGTCATCATCTTTCAAACCACCACACATACAAAGAAGCACTTTATTAAATTTCAGGTTTGTTATTATTTTTGTTTTCGAGTCAGGGTCTCACTATGTAGCACTGGTTAACCTGGAGCTCTCTATGTGGACCTGGCTGGCCTTGAACTCACTGGGATCCACCTGCCTCTGCACCACCATACCCTGCACTGGCATTTTTTAGGCTGGACACTTTGGGCCTTCTTGGAATCTCAAAACTTGCACTGAAAGAACTTTTTCATTTTAGTTAACCTGATTGTTCTTTCATTACAACACTTAGTGGATCCTGTAAGGGAAAAATGTAAAGAGACACAAGGAGGGTTCTCTTTTTTAATGCTTTCTTTAACTTGTAGTCGCCTGCTTTCTAAGTGTTGTCTAACGGTCTCAGTCCCTTTCCTCGGAACCAGTGTCCCACTTCTCCACTCTTGACCCCACCCCAACTTCTGCACTCTGCCACAGAGCAAATAAGCTAGGAAATCTGAGATGGAAAGTCATCCTGTGAGGCCCAGAGGGTCCCGGCTCTCCCACACATGGATGCATGCTCTCTGCTAAGCACTGGAGGGCACTGTGTTGGACTATTGTTGTAGGAGGCTGCTTGTTCTTTTCTGGCTGCTCAGACCAGAAATAATTACTCAGAAACTATATTATTTGCAATACTGTTTGCCTATAGGTTAAGCATATTGCTAGCTAGCTCTTACATCTAGAATTAACCCATTTCCATTATT
>LOEQ01003637.1:81019-95013 GCA_001685075.1 Bramus lutescens | reverse complement strand
TCTTTATTAACCAATGAAAGTAACACATAGACAGATGACCCTCCTCCATCAGTGGGGACTGGGAAGAAAGAAATGAAAGCACACCCATGAAGAAGATATTGGAACCTGAACCCCTTCCTCCCTTTCTCTGCCCTTCTGAACTGACCTGAACTTGTTCTACCAAGCTCCCTTCCACCCTGCGCTGCCATGCCAAGGCCCAAAACACCAGGATGTGCTGACCATGAACTGAAAGTGTGTGCCTAACTGCCTTCCCTTTGGGTTCCTTTATCTCAGATGCTGGCTCAGTAAAGCAAAGTTGGTGAGCCACGTTTAATAGCCACTCTGCATCTAAATACAGAAAATCCAAAATGCTAACTGTGGCCCACATAAGAATACTTGCATGCTCATGAGAAAAAAACTGCTTTTTCTCTGTAGCCCTTGAAAAACCTTGACCTAACAACTGTATCTGATGATTTAAACCAAGTATTTTTACTGCAGATGAACTGGACTCTGAGTTTTCTTTGTTCAGATAATGAAGGTGACTGGAGAGTGGACAATTTTGCCACATGATAAAAATATTCCCTGGGCTTTCACCCATGAGGTTAGGAGTCAGTACTAATAATTATCTTTATTTAACTACTCAGTAGTTAATGCTTGCTGCTTCTCTTGGCATGACATCATCCTTAACATTAAAGACTACAGTAATAACTATTTTCACACAGCTGGTCAGACAGGGTTGAGTCCACCCCTTCCTGTAAGACCACATGACAGAGCAGTTAAGAGGCGAGCCAGGGGTCCTACAGGAGGTGACCCATGGGGTCCTACAGGAGGTGACCCATGGGGTCCTACAGGAGCTGAACCACGGGGGTCCTACAGGAGCTGAACCATGGGGTCCTACAGGAGGTGACCCATGGGGTCCTACAGGAAGTGACCCATGGGGTCCTACAGGAGCTGAACCACGGGGGTCCTACAGGAGCTGAACCATGGGGTCCTACAGGAGGTGAACCATGGGGTCCTACAGGAGCTGAACCACGGGGTCCTACAGGAGGTGAACCATGGGGTCCTACAGGAGCTGAATCACGGGGTCCTACAGGAGGTAAACCACGGGGTCCTACAGGAGGTGAACCACGGGGTCCTACAGGAGGTGAACCACGGGGTTCTATAGGAGCTAAACCATGGGGTCCTATAGGAGCTAAACCATGGGGTCCTACAGGAGCTGAACCATGGGGTCCTATAGGAGCTAAACCACAGGGTCCTACAGGAGCTGAACCACAGGGTCCTATATATATAGGAACACCCTAACCAAACAGTGTGCAAGACAACAGAAAACACAAAGCACTCAACATTATCATGATGGAAAGGATGAATGCTTTTATCTTATAATGTGTATCATTTCTTCTTGTGGTAGTGGTAGGATTGTGTTTCAAAGAACATCTGCACAAACATGTCAGATGGGGCCAGGAATGGTGGTGTGCCTCTAATCCCAGCACTCAGGAGGCAGAGGCAGGTAGACCTTTGTGCATTCAAGGCCAGCTTGCAGAAAAATGTGTCTGATAATATCTTTGGGGTGAAGGTAAAGAACAAGTGGCAGAAGGGACTCTGTGACTAGCCACGAACAAGTGCACAAAATAATTTCTTCACCGTTTAATATCATTTGCAAATTTTCTAGCCACTGTAATTTCATAAACTTCAACCCAATTCATTATGTTCTTTTAATATATTTTCACAGTCCTATCCATGTTGAAAAAGAGCCAAGGAAATTAGGCTTGCAGGCAGGTTGAATAAGCATTTAAGGCAAGCAACACCAGTTCGATACCCTAATTAGTGCAACAAGAGACTTGGTGAGCAACCAGGGATTTCATAACCCTGCTAATTATGCCTGGGACAAACAGTTTCCATGCGTGCTACCCATGTGCAGAGGTGCTTGTCCGTTAAAGGGGAAAAACATTGCACGACTTCCTTCCACTGGGTAGCTGACTCTGGAAGGCTCTCGTTCTGACTTGGAGTCTAGCGGACAGTAAATGGGTGCTCAAAGAAGGGGTTACCCACGGGCCACCTCAGACTGTGATTTCCCAGTTCTCATTCTTTGCTAAGGATGCAATCATTTTGATTGTTTGTTTGTTTGTGCGCATAAATGCATTGCACCACCTCTGTGTCTGGTGCCCATGGAGGTCAGAGGAGGGCATTGAATCTCTTGAAACCAGAGTTACAGATGGCTGTGAGCCACCTGTGGTTGCTGGGATCTGAACCGAGGTCCTCTATAAGAACAGCAAGTTCTCTCAACCACAGACCTGAGCTACGTAGGAAAAAAAACCAAAAACCTATTTCAAAAGTAAGAATCCCAGAACCCTGTATCCTCTATCTATGGTCACTCTGTGCACCTCATTTGATCCCCCATCCTCCATATTCCTCAGGAGGAATATGTGTGACCACCGCAGCCTTCCTTAGAAAGAATCCTGTTTGGCCGAATTAGCTGAGCACTCACGACTCGATGCTTCTTCGTTTTCTATCCAATGGCCCCACCCTGCTTCCTGGTTATCAATCCCCCTTGCCCACACCACAGCCAGAGTCATTCCCCACCCCGGATACTAAGCTCTCTGTTTCCAAGGGTCTAATACAGCTCATTCTACCTCTTTAACTACGCCCAGGGATTCAGCAACAGCCATTTTTCTCTTTTGTCTTTGTACTTCTTTTCCTAGATAGGAGCTTGGCTTGAGTTTACGATCCTCCTGCCTCAGCCTTCCAAGTGCTGAGAGTGCAGGTGTGTGCCACCACACCCAGTTCCAAAATTTTTTTGAAGAACAAATGTTTTTAAATGATCATCCCTTCCTAGTGGGAGGCCCAAGGCTCGCCAAGGGATGGTCTAGACCCAGGTGCATAAGCCTTCTCTTTATCGGCTACACTTCTTCACTAGAAAAACGAATTTTTTAATCTATGGATGTTAAAAGGTAGGGGAACCTTGTCTCAAAGAAAAAAAAAAGCAGCTGAGTTTTTCTAATGTCATGTACTACATACCTTTCCTGTTAGCCTTGCTGTGGTGAAGGGAAGATAGGAATTTCCCAATACCTTTGGATTTTCTGCACGCTTTTTTCAAAACAGTTGAAGAATAGACAATACGAATATGCTGGTTGATCTCTCTATCAGGTGAATTCAAAAATTCTGGGTAATCGTCAATCTGAAAAAGAATTTGATCTTATTGAACAGAACGCCTACTTATTTGGGGAAAATAAATTCTGTAAACTAAGGGCGAGTTTCATGTGAGTTGTTTCCGTAGTTTTTCACTGGGATAAGTTTTCTTTTCTTGTTCTCAATTCTTTCTCTAATTGTTCTAGTTTCTACAACAAATACAACAGGCAATAGAGGCCAAAAAACCACTTACGCTATAGGATTATTCAATAAAAAGCAATGGTGTTCTTGTTAAAACACATTTCTCGTTTATAATATGTGTGTGTGTGTGCGCGCGCGCGCGCGTGTGTGTCTGTCTATCTGTCTGACTGACTGTGTATCTCCACTTCATGCATATGTGTGTGCATCTCCACTTTGTGATTTTTACGGTGTGTGTGTGTGTGTGTGTATGTGTCTGTGTGTCTGTATGTGTCTCTCTGTGTGGGAGGGGAGTGCCTGTGTGTGTATATCTGTGAGTATACGTGTCTGTGTGGATGTGTGTCTGTGTGTCTGTATATATGTGTGTAGAAGTTGTATCTGTTGGTATGTTTGTATCTGTGAGTGTGCATGTGTCTCTGTGGGTATGTATGTGTGTGTGTATGGTGTGGGAGTTGTATCTGTTGGTATGTTTGCATCTGTGAGTGTGTGTGTGTGTGTGTGTGTGTGTTCATAAGGCAAAAGACAACTTTTGGGAGTCGCTTCTCTCCTTTCATGGTGGAATCTCAGAGTGAAACTCGGGCTGTCAGGCTCACACAGCAAACACTTCTACCCACTAAGCCATCTCGCCAGCCCTTCAACTTAATTTTGAAAATAGATTCTTTAGGGACAAAACTGTTTCAAAACTGTATGCTCGATTGGTTAAACATAGGTTTCTTTGTGCAGGAGGCAGTGTGCTGAGATGGTTTCCAGACAGTCTGTGAACACAGACTCTGGGTTTGAGGTATTAGAAATTGTTCTTTTTCCTACAAAGTGTTCTGCTTCCTATTTAAAAAAAGAAAAAGAAAAGAAGAAAGTCTCAATATACCCTTTTGGAACTTTTATTTATTAATCTACCCACTCTTAATGACCCTCAGCAAATGTATGTGATTGGAAAATCAAGGATAAAGCCAGAGCACCATTAGAGACCTGCCCAAACCATTCATTAAGAACTCAGGGGCTTCTGCTAGAGACTTCTCTGGAACTAAGAATTTGGATAAAATTTTCCCTGAAGGCATGTAGTTTCATCTTTCCCTCTTCACAAATATAGAAAGGAAATAGCAGGGGCTGGAGAGATGGCTCAGAGGTTAAGAGCACTGGCTGCTCTCCCAGAGGACCTGAGTTCAGTTCCCTGCACCCACATGGGCACTTGGAACAATGCATAACTCCAGTTCCTGAGTATCCAATGCCTTCCTCTGATCTCCATGGGCACCAGGAATGCAAGTGGCTACATACATACATACATACATACATACATACATACATACATACATAAAACAAAATTAAACACACACACACAACTTAAAGATCTAACAAAAATCTGTAAATTTAAAAATTAAATATAACTTAGAGTATTGAAGAGAGGAGAATAAACCAATGAAAAGTTACCAGGCTCCACCCAAATTCAATTTATAAAAATTATAGTGTTTAGGATCCAGGTATGCAGCACACACCATAATCCCAGTACTTGGAAGGTAGATGATCAAGAATTCAAGGACAGTCTCAGCTACTGAGAGTTCAAGGCCAGTCAGGGCTACAGAAGACCCTGTTTCAAAATACAAAAAGTTACTTCCCATGTACGCCCACAGCAGAGCACTTGCCTGTCCTTTGTCAGGCTCCAAATGCAAACTTGGAGACTGGAAAAAGCTGGGGCATGAGTGCTGCAGGAGCCGAGGACAGACTTGCTCCTTTTCTCCGCCAACCCTGCCCCCATGAGTGCTGCAGGAGCCAAGCACAGACTTGCTCCTTTTCTCCGCCAACCCTGCCTCCCACCGTCCTACTTTGCAGGGAATGAAGAGAAAAGGAAAGCGCTGAAGGCCTTAGTAAAGAAGCAACCAGGCACTTTCAGAATGTGGAGGGGTTTGTAGGATAGTACACACCCCTGTAAGCCTGCTGCCAGGGAGGTAGAGGATCCCAGGAACTCACTAAGTCAACTTAGTCAAATCTGTGAGCTCCAGGCTCAGCACAGAGCAATCAAGAAAGACACTCAGCATCAATTTCTTTCATTTGTTTGATTTTTGAGATAAGGATTCTCTGTGTAGCCCTGGCTGTTCTGAAACTCACTCCATGACCAGGCTGGCCTCGAACTCATAGAGATCCTCCTGCCTCTGCCTCCCAAGTGCTGGGGCAAAAGGCCACCATCACCCAACAACATCAATTTCTTGCCTCCACACACATGTGCACACATTGTACCCCTATACACCTATGCACATAACCACACAAACACACGTGCACACATTGTACTCCTATACACCTATGCACACACCCACACAAACACATGTGCACACATTGTACCCTTACACACCTATGCACACACCCACACGCACACATGTGCACACACTGTACCCTTACACACCTATGATACACCCACACAAACACATGTGGACACACTGTACCCTTACACACCTATGCACACACTGTACCCTTACACACCTATGGATACACCCACACAAACACGTGCACACTGTACCATTACACACCTATGCATACACCCACACAAACACGTGCACACACTGTACCCTTACACACCTATGCATACACCCACACGAACACATGTGCACACACTGTACCCTTACACACCTATGCACACACCCACACAAACACGTGCACACACTGTACCTTTACACACCTATGATACACCCACACAAACACATGTGGACACACTGTGCCCCTACACACCTATGCATACACCCACATAAATGCATGTGCACACACTGTGCCCTTACACACCTATGCATACACCCACATGAACACGTGCACACACTGTACACTTACACACCTATGCATAGACCCACTCGAAAAGGTGCACACACTGTACCCTTACACACCTATGCATACACCCACACAAACACATATTCACACACTGTACCCTTACACACCTATGATACACCCACACAAACACATGTGCACACACTGTACCCCTACACACCTATGCATACACCCACACAAACACATGTGCACACACTGTACCCTTACACACCTATGATACACCCACACGACCACATGTGCACACACTGTACCCTTACACACCTATGCATACAACCACACAAACACATGAGTGCACATTGTACCCCTATACACCTATACACACACTCACACAAACACATGTGCACACATTCTACCCTTACACACCTATGCATATACCCACACAAACACATGTGCATACACTGTACCCTTACACACCTATTCATACACCCACACAAACACATGTGTGCACATTGTACCCCTATACACCTATACACACACTCACACAAACGCATGTGCACACATTCTACCCTTACACACCTATGAATACACCCACACAAACACATGTGCACACACTGTACCCTTACACACCTATTCATACACCCACACAAACACATGTGGACACACTGTACCCTTACACACCTATGCATACACCCACACAAATACATGTGTGCACATTATACCCCTACACACCTATGCACATACCCACACAAACACATGTGCACACGTACACCGACACACCTATGATACACATATACAAATACATGTGCACATACTGTACCCTTACACACCTATGCATACACCCACACAAACACATGTGCACACATTATACCCCTACACACCTATGCATACACCCACAAAACACATGTGTGCACATAGTACCCTTACACACCTATGCATACACCCACACAAACACATGTGGACACACTGTACCCCTACACACCTATGCATACACACACAAACACATGTGGACACACTGTACCCTTACACACCTATGATACACCCACACAAACACATGTGGACACACTGTACCCTTACACACCTATGCACACACTGTACCCTTACACACCTATGGATACACCCACACAAACACGTGCACACTGTACCATTACACACCTATGCATACACCCACACAAACACGTGCACACACTGTACCCTTACACACCTATGCATACACCCACACGAACACATGTGCACACACTGTACCCTTACACACCTATGCACACACCCACACAAACACGTGCACACACTGTACCTTTACACACCTATGATACACCCACACAAACACATGTGGACACACTGTGCCCCTACACACCTATGCATACACCCACATAAATGCATGTGCACACACTGTGCCCTTACACACCTATGCATACACCCACATGAACACGTGCACACACTGTACACTTACACACCTATGCATAGACCCACTCGAAAAGGTGCACACACTGTACCCTTACACACCTATGCATACACCCACACAAACACATATTCACACACTGTACCCTTACACACCTATGATACACCCACACAAACACATGTGCACACACTGTACCCCTACACACCTATGCATACACCCACACAAACACATGTGCACACACTGTACCCTTACACACCTATGATACACCCACACGACCACATGTGCACACACTGTACCCTTACACACCTATGCATACAACCACACAAACACATGAGTGCACATTGTACCCCTATACACCTATACACACACTCACACAAACACATGTGCACACATTCTACCCTTACACACCTATGCATATACCCACACAAACACATGTGCATACACTGTACCCTTACACACCTATTCATACACCCACACAAACACATGTGTGCACATTGTACCCCTATACACCTATACACACACTCACACAAACGCATGTGCACACATTCTACCCTTACACACCTATGAATACACCCACACAAACACATGTGCACACACTGTACCCTTACACACCTATTCATACACCCACACAAACACATGTGGACACACTGTACCCTTACACACCTATGCATACACCCACACAAATACATGTGTGCACATTATACCCCTACACACCTATGCACATACCCACACAAACACATGTGCACACGTACACCGACACACCTATGATACACATATACAAATACATGTGCACATACTGTACCCTTACACACCTATGCATACACCCACACAAACACATGTGCACACATTATACCCCTACACACCTATGCATACACCCACAAAACACATGTGTGCACATAGTACCCTTACACACCTATGCATACACCCACACAAACACATGTGGACACACTGTACCCCTACACACCTATGCATACACACACAAACACATGTGGACACACTGTACCCTTACACACCTATGATACACCCACACAAACACATGTGGACACACTGTACCCCTATACACCTATGCACACACCTACACAAACACATGTGTGCACATTGTATCCCTACACACCTATGCACATAACCACACACACATGTGCACACATTGTACCCTTACACACCTATGATAAACCCACTCAAACACATGTGGACACACTGTACCCCTACACACCTATGCACATAACCACTCGAACACATGTGCAAATGTACCCCTACACACCTATGATACACCTATACAAACACATATACACACACTGTACCCTTACACACCTATGCATACACCCACACAAACACATGTGCGCACACTGTACCCTTACACACCTATGCATATACCCACACAAACACATGTGGACATCCTGTACCCCTACACACCTATGCACATACCCACTAACACATGTGGACACACTGTACCCCTACACACCTATGCACATACCCACAAACACATGTATACATCATATAGGAAGGAAGGAGGGAGGGAGGNGAGGGAGGACCAGCACACTTCCTGGTCAGATTCTAGTTTAAACAAACCCCTGTAGAAACACTCTGAAACGCAAAGGCCACTCCTGAAGCGCAGCCCTTCTTGATTCTGCTGATTGGCTTACCGTGTAAGTGTCAGCATGAAATGCTCTCCTTCTGAAACACACACACTTTCATTCTGTTTGGAAAAGTCACTTTGTCCTTTCAGCTCTTCACCTCCTGATATTTCTTAACAGAATGTCACTTTCTGTTCTGGACCCCTGTGACACCCTGTTTACTACATGTTTTCACATTTCATTACAAATAGCTGGTCATAACTGGTTTTCTTCTTTTTTATTAACTTGTTATTTACTTTACATACCAACCAGGTTCCCTTCCCCGTGTTCCCCAGCTTCCTCTTCCCACCTGCTTCCTCCACCCCCCACCACCATCCACTCCTCAGAAAGGGTAAGGCCTCCCTGGGAGTTAACAACGCATGGCATATCAAGTTGAGGCAGGGCCAACCCCCCCATCAAGGCTGAGTATGGCATCCCATCATCGGGAATAGGCTCCAAAAGCCAGAAGACAGATCCTGGTTCTACTGCGAGGGGTCCCACAAGCAGACCAAGCTACACAACTGTCACCCACATGCAGAGGGCCTAGTTTGATCCAATGCAGGCTCCCCAGCTGTCAGTCTAGAGTCCATGAGCTCCTATGAGCTCAGGTCAGTTGTCCCTGTGGGTTTCCCCATCATGGTCTTGATCACCCCCCTTGCTCAACCCCTCCTAACTCTCTTCAACTGGACTTCGGGGGCTCAGCCCAGTACTTAGCTGTGGATCTGTGCATCTGCCTCCATCAGTTACTGGAAGAAGGTTCTAGGATGACAATTAAAGTAGTCATCAATCTGATTACAGGTGAAGGCCAGTGCACCCTCTGCACTATTGCTCAGAGCCATCCTTGTGGAATCCTGGGAGTTTCTCTGGCACCAGGATTATCCCTAACCCCAAAATGACCCCGCTATCAAGATATTTCTTTCGTGCACTCCCTACTCATCCCTTCTCAAAGTTGACTGTCCCAATCCCTCATGTACCCATTACCTCGTTTCTACAACCGACCCCTGCACCAGTTTACCCAGGAGATCTCATCTGCTTCCCATTGGGCATCCCACCAATATTTTGAATTTCCAGGAAGTTTACTTCTTACATCTTTTTTTTCTTAACTGCATCTGTCATCTTTGAA
Organism: Bramus lutescens; assembly: GCA_001685075.1. NCBI lineage: Eukaryota > Metazoa > Chordata > Mammalia > Rodentia > Cricetidae > Bramus > Bramus lutescens. The sequence continues at coordinate 84,833 of LOEQ01003637.1, read as the reverse complement.
ATCAATGAAATATCTAAAAACAGGTCACATTTTTGCTTACTGGAAATTCAAATTATTGGTGGGATGCCCACACAAAATCTACCACCCCATTAACAAAAGTGTATGAGTGGATAAGTGTAGACCAGTTCACAGAAGTGTACAGGTGGACAATTGTAGACCAGTTCAGAGAAGTATACAGGTGGATAACTGCAGACCAGTTAACAGAAGTATACAGGTGGATGACTGTAAACCAGTTAACAGAAGTGTACAGATGGATAACTGTATATCAGTTAACAGAAGTGTACAGGTGGATGGTGATAGAACAGTTAACAGAAGAGTAGAGGTGGATGGCTGTAGACCAGTTAACAGAAGAGTAGAGGTGGATGGCTGTAGACCAGTTAACAGAAGTGTACAGGTGGATGACTACAGACCAATAACAGAAGTGTACAGGTGGATGACTGAGGACCAAAAACCAGAAGTGTACATGTGAAAAACTGTACCAGTTAACAGAAGTGTACAGGTGGATGAGTACAGACCAGTTAAGAGAAGTGTACAGGTGGATGACTGTAGACCAGTTAACAAAAGTGTACAGGTGGATAACTGTAGACCAGTTAACAGAAGTTTACAGTTGGATGACTACAGAGCAGTTAACAGAAGTGTACAAGTAGATGGCTGTAGACCAGTTAACAGAATTGGACAAGTGGATGACTACAGAGCAGTTAACAGATGTGTATAGGTGGAGGACTGTAGACCAGTTAACAGAATTGGACAGGTGGATGACTACAGACCAGCTAGCAGATGTGAACAGGTGTATGACTACAGAGCAGTTAACAGAAGTGTAAAGGTGGATGACTGGTCACCAGTTAACAGAAGTGTAAAAATGAATGACTGTAGACGAGTTTGCAGAAATGTACAGGGGGATGACTGTAGACCAGTTAACAGAAGTGTACAGGTGTATGACTGCAGACCAGGTAACAGAAGTGTACAGGTCGATGACTGTAGATCACTTAATAGAAGTGTACAGGTAATTGACTGTAGATAAGTTAACAGAAGTGTACAGGTGGATGACTGTAGAGCAGTTAACAGAAGTATACATGTGGATGGTTGACGACCAGTTAACAGGAGTGTACAGGCAGATGGCTGTAGACCAGGAAACAGAAGTGTACAGGTGGATGAATGTAGATCAGTTAACAGACTGTACAGGTGGATGACTATAGAGCAGTTAACAGATGTGTACAAGTGGATGTCTGTAGGCCAGTTAACAGAAGTGTACAGGTGGATGACTGCAGAACCATTAACAGAAGTGTACAGGTGGATGGCTGTAGACCAGGCAACAAAAGTGTACGGTGGATGACTACAGACCAGTTAACAGATGTGAACAGGTGTATGACTATAGACCAGTTAACAGAAGTGTACAGGTGGATGACTACAGAGCAGTTAACAGAAGTGTACAGGAAGATGGCTGCAGAGCAGTTAACAGAAGTATACAGGTGGATGGCTGTAGACCAGGAAACAGAAGTGTACAGTTGGATGACTGTAGATCAGTTAAAAGAAGTGTACAAGTGGGTGAGTGTAGACCAGTTAACAAACTGTACAGGTGGATGACTATAAAGCAGTTAACAGATGTGTACAAGTGGATGTCTGTAGACCAGTTAACAAATATGTATGAGTGGATGAATTAAGGCCAGTTAACAGAAGTATGCAGGTGGATGCCTGTAGAACCGTTAACAGAAGTATACTGGTGGATGACTGTAGACAAGGTAACGGAAGTGTACAGGTAGATGGTTGCAGACCAGTTAACAGAATGGTACAGGTGGATGACAAGAGACCAAGTAAGAGAAGTGTACAGGTGGATGGTTGAGGACGACTTAACAGAAGTGTACACTGGGATGACTACAGACCAGTTAGCAAAAGTCTATAGTTGGATGACTGTAGAACAGTTAACAGAAGTGTAAAGAAGGATGACTGTAGACCAGGTAACAGAATGGTACAGGTGGATGACTACATGCCAGTTAACAGAAGGTATAGGCGCATGGTTGTAGACCAGTTAACAGAAGTGTACAGGTGGATGACTGTAGACCAGATAACAGACGTGTACATGTGGATAACTGTAGACCATTTAACAGACGTATACAGGTGGCTGAATACAGACCAGTAAACAGTAGTGTACAGGTGGATGACTGTTGACCAGTTAACAGAAGCATACAGGTAGATGATATAGACCACTTAACAGAAGTGTACTGGTGGATGACTGTAGAAGAGTTAACAGAAGTACACAGGTATATGACAGTAGACCAGGTAACAGAAGTGTACAGATGGATGACTGTAGACCAGATAATAGACGTGTACATGTGGATAACTGTAGACCATTTAACAGAAGTGTACAGGTGGCTGAATACAGACCAGAAAACAGAAGTGTAGAGTGGATGACTGTTGACCAGTTAACAGAAGTGAACAGGTGGATGACTGTAGACAAGTTAACAAAAGTGTACAAGTGGATGGTTGAAGAACAGTTAACATAAGTGTAGAGGTGGATGGTTGTAGATCAGTCAACAGATGTGTACAAGTGGATGAATGCAGATCATTAACAGAAGTGTACAGGTGGATGACTGAGGATCAGTTTGCAGAAGTATACAGGTGGATACTGTAGAACAGTTAACAGAATGTACAGGTGGATGACTGTAGACCAGTTAAGAGAAGCGGACAAATGCATGACTGTAGACCAGTTAACAGAAGTGTAGAGGTGCATGACTTCAGAGCAGTTAACAGAAGTGTACAGTTGGATGACTACAGGGCAATTTACAAAAGTTTACAGGTGGGTGACTGTAGACAAGTTAACAGAATTGGACAGGTGGATGACTACAGACCAGTTAGCAGATGTGAACAGGTGTATGACTATAGGCCAGTTAATAGAAGTGTATAGGTGGATGACTGGTGACCAGTTAACAGAAGCGTAGCCTGGATGACAAGAGACCAGTTAACAGAAGTTTACAGGTGGATGACTATAGACCAGTTTGCAGAAGTGTACATGTGGATGACTGTAGAATATTTAACAGAAGTGTACAGGTGGATGACTACAGAGCAGTTAACAGAAGTGTACAGGTGGATGACTGTAGACCAGTTAAGAGAAGTGTACATGTGGATGGTTGTCGACCAGTTAACAGAAGTGTACAGGTGGACGGCTGTAGACCTGGAAACAGAAGTAAACAGGTGGATGACTGTAGACCACTTAACAGAAGCGGACAGATGAATGACTGTAGACCTGGTAACAGAAACGGACAGATGGATGTATGTAGACGAATTAACAAAGTGTACAGGTGCATGACTACAGACCAGTTAACAAAAGTGTACAGTTGGATGACTTCAGAGAGGTTAACAGAACTGTACAGGTGGATGACTGTAGACTAGTTAACACTAGTATACAGGTGGGTGACTACAGAGCAGTTAACAGATGTGTACAGGTGGATGACTACAGACCTGTTAACAGAATTGTACAGGTGGATGACTACAGACCAATTAACAGATGTGTACAGGTGGGTGTCTATAGACAAGTTAACAGATGTGTACAGATGGATGGTTGTAGACCAGTTAACAGAAGTGTACAGGTGAATAACTATAGACCATAAAAAGAAGTGTACATGTGGATGACTGCAGACCAGTTAACAGAAGTGTACAGGTGGATGACTGTAGACCAGTTAACAGAAGTGTACAGGTGGATGACTGTAGACCAGTTAACAGAAGTGTACAGGTGGATGACTGTAGACCAGTTAACAGAAGTGTGCAGGTGGATGACTGTAGACCAGTTAACAGAAGTGTACAGGTGGATGACTGTAGA
>LOEQ01003637.1:62779-75105 GCA_001685075.1 Bramus lutescens | reverse complement strand
GGCTGGCCCTGTTCTGTGTACAGCAGGCTGTCTACCCCTGCACTCACTGTGTACTGCAGGCTGTCTACCCATGGCTGGCCCTGTTCTCACTGTGTACAGCAGGCTGTCTACCCCTGGCTGAAAATCTTATTAATTGATTGATTAGGAAAAAGCATGAATGCAATCCCCTATCTTAGTCTGTAGCTGTGAAGAGATACGGTGACCATGACAACTAAATAAAAACATTGCATTGGGGCTGGCTTCCAGTTCAGAAGTTTAGTCTATTATTGTCATCGCAGGAAGCATGGTGGGATGCAGGCAGACATGGTGCTAGAGATGCAGGTGAGAGTTCTACATCTGGATCAGCAGGCAGTGAGATACTGGGCCTGGCTTGAGCATCTGAAACCTCAAATCCCACCCCCCAGTGACACACTTCCTCCAACAAGGCCACACCTCTAATAATGCCATTCCCTATGGGCCCAAAACCACCACACCCCTCCTAACACACATTATGCAGCTGAGCTCCCCATGTTTGAGGAATTCATAGGCGTCAGCACATCCTGCGTGTAATGGACAAACTGCCCTGAGAAAACCTCCTTCATGATAACCTACCGCACTGGAGCATCTTTTGTTATTCCAAATGAAACTAAATGTTTACCTCATTTCTTTGTCACATATTTTATTCTTTCAAAAAGGATTTATTTTATCTTTAATTATGTTACTTATGTGTGGGGCAGTATATGAGTGAGCACATGAGCTGGTGCCAGTAGAGGGCAGAAAGGGGCATTAGACCCCCTGAAGCTGGAGTTACAGGTGATTGTGAGCATCCAACATGGCTGCTAAGAACCAAACTCAGGTCCTCTGCAAGAGCAGCCAGTGCTCTCGGCCACTGAGCCGTTGTCCCAACCCCGCTTCTATCCCACTCTTTTTGAACTGACAAACATTTTAGTTTTTTTAAATTATTTTTTAAGTTAGTATATAAAATACTGGATTTCATTATGGCGATTTCATATGTATGTGCCATTATCCTTTTTCTTATTTCTGGAGCCCGGGACTGCTGGGGGCACGCAGCCACGGGGCAAGAGCGACAGGACACGCGGGAGGAGAGGCAAGCGCTGCTGAAGTCGGCAGAATTGTCCTTGCTAGCTTTGAAGAATGAATTTGTAGGAACAATCTCTGGAGTTCTGTCATTTGAAAGAATGTGCCTAACACAGGGGGTTCTCCTGAGCTTGCTGAGACATGAGAGCCAAGTTCTAGAAGGGACCATACCTCAAAGGGACAGACAGAAAGTGATGCAGGAAGACATCCAATACGTTCTTCTGTCCTCTCTGTGCACAAGTCCATGCACTCAGCACACGCGCACACACAGGTTCATGTACTCAACACCCACATATTTATTTGTATGTAAGTATTTTTTAATGTATCTAGGGGCTAGAAAAACGGATCAGTGCTTAAGAATGCCTGAGCCTCTTACAGAAATCTAAGTTTGGTTCCCAGCACCCACACTGGAAGCTGGCAACTGCCTATAACACCAGCTCCAAGGAATCTGACACCCTCTTCTGGTCTTCTGGGGACTCACACAAATAAAAATTAAAAGAAAAATATAAAGAAAAAAATGTGCATGACCTTAGAGAGTCTCTAACGAATTGTGTGATGTAGTCTACACAACAGCAGCACTATACGTGTGTGTGTGTGTGTGATCTATACAACAGCAGACCTCTACAGAATACCTTCAAAAGCAGCTTTTAATGAAAATATCAGCACTTTAGAGGCTTGCCCAAGCTTTCTAGCCAACTGAGATGAACCACACCAAACGCCTGTAAAGACCTTAAGCACACTTAAACATTTCCTAAAAGAGAAATTTCACTCCTCCAAAACTTGTATAGATTTCTGATCTAACTTTTTATACCTACTGCCTCCATCCTTTTTCTTCTTTAGAAGAGAAAATGGGATTTCATCTACCTGCTTGCTGGGTTGTTGTTTTGTTTGTTTGTTCATTTGATTGGTTGGTTGGTCATCTTTTTTTTCTCCAGAAGTATAACTACACCTTAGATTCACAGGTGTCTACCACATAGCCAACAGGGAGAGCTGGGGCCCAGAAGTGTCAGGGCTAGCTAGCTTGCTCTGGGGCTTACAGATGTCCACCTGACACAAGGCCAAAGGCAGAGAGGGACCCGAGACAAGTGGGCATTAACTAACCAGCAGAGGAGCTTGCAGAGCAAGGTTCCCGAGAAGCCTGAGGACAAGGGAAGGCACACAGAGATGTGGTCTCAGAGAGAGGGCAGCGCCCAGGGACACAGCGGGCTTCAGCAAAGGGAGGGCGGGTTCTAAAGCTGCTCCGCAGTGACATAATGTAAAAGTGTGACCGCCTTGACATAACTCAGAGGCGATGGCATGTAATGCAAGAAATTGGGGATGATGAAATTCTCAAAGGACTAATAAAAATATTAAATTCTTTAAAACTAGAAAACTTTGTGGTGGCACATGCCTTTAATCCCAGCACTCGGGAGGCAGAGGCGGGCGGATCTCTGTGAGTTCGAGGCCAGCCTGGTCTACAGAACCAGTTTCAGGACAGCTAGGGCTGTTGCACAGAGAAACCCTGTCTCGAAAAATCCAAAAAAAGTAAATTTTCATTCATTCATTCATCTTAAGGGGAAACCTATGGAGTCTAGTATAAATCTCTAGACTATAACAATCCAAGACTTATTTTCTAAGATCTCAGAAAATGAGATTAAGACATTTGTGCTCGGCAGGACCCTTTCTCAGGAAGGATAATCTTAACAGCCCATTCACCTGAAATGCCATAAGGAAACTGCATCAGCTTCCTATGGAGCGTATGGCCGCTAAGACACGTTGCCATGGTCCTGCTACCACAAGGCAACACACACTTGCTTCCTTTCAGTTCTGGAGGAGAGAAGTCTAGCCAGGAGCCTTGGGGGATCAATGAGTGGGGGAGCTCTGTGGATCAGCTCTTGCCTGGGATGCACCAGGCCTGCATTTAGTCCCGCAACAAAGACTAGAGTGGGGTTTGCTGAGCTCACAGTAAGGTACAGCAGGACAAGCAGGCCCCTAGGGAAGTTTGTCTCCTTGCCGCTTTCGGCCCCTAGATGCTGCTCTCCTCTTCACTCCCAATCCCTTCTTCCTCTGAAACTAGCAATGGCTGGCTGGTTTTTCTCAGGCTGCCTCTCCCTCTCTCACTTACATGGTGCCTACCAGGATACTACTAATTTATCCAATTTTATTTATTTACTTTTAAAAATGATTTAATTTAATTATGTGTATATGTAGAGGAAGGCCATGTGCCTGTGAGTGCAGGGTGCTCTGGATGCCCAGAGCTGGGGTTCCAGGCAGGTGTGAGGCACGTGAAGTGGGTGCTGGGAACTGACTCAGTCCTCCCGAAGAACAGTATGTGTGCACTCTGAACTGATGAGCCATCTCTCCCAGCCCCTGTTTGTTTACTTTTCAACAGGGTCTTGCTGGCCCTAAACTCATGGTCCTCTTCTGGAGTGCTGGGGTTACAGGCGTGGGCCACCAGGCTCAGGTCAGACTCCTACTTTAAAATCAGTTGAGTAGCATTCTCAATTTCCCTTGTCATCTGATATAACATAGTCACAGATCCCAAGGATTTGGAGTGTGGCTATCTCTGGGGAGGAAACGCTATCACAACTTCCAACAATAATCTACACTGCCCAAGAGGGACAATGACCCTACAAACAATGTTTAAATATTAGATTTGTGCAGGTCATATATAGATACAACATATTCTTCTGGGGTTTTTGGTTGTTTGCTTTGGGGAGTTGTTTTGTTTTGTTTGCAAAATGGGAGATTGAACTTAGTCATCGTGTATTAATAGTCTCCTGCATTCTGGCTCAGCTGTTTAATTTAAGTAAAGGCAATTTATTTTTTAAATTAGCTCAGAATACCAGAAATAATGACAAAGATTTACTTTTTTACACAAGAAGAAGGAGGAGGAGGAAGAGAAGTTTTTGTTAATAGAGCTGGTGAGGAGGCTCAGTAGCTAAAGGTGCTTAATGCCAAGACTGAACACCTGACTTCAAGCCCAGGACCCTCAAGATAAGAGACCTGACTTACACTCGCTGTCCTCTGACCTCCACAGTCTCACCATGACACACACACACACACACACACACACTCACAAATAAACACACAGGTTCACACAAAATTAAAAAGTGCATTAAATAAAAGTTTTACAGAAACAAATCAGTGTGATGGCAGCTGAAAAGGGAAATCTGAATTTAAAAAAATAAAACTTCATTGAATTTTATTTTTTTCTTATAGTGCATTGGACCAAATTTTGATTGGACCAAATTTTCTAGGCAAAACAGTCAGGAGCCTCGCCAACTTCTCCCTCGGGGATGCAGACTTAGGCAGTGAAAGTCCCAAGGGAGAAAGGAAGAAACACCTGGAAAGCAGCACAGACAAAGAGACCAGGAGGTAGTGGGAGGGGAAACCGGAGAGGAGGCTGCTGGTTCTTACAGTCAACCTGTTCCCAGAGGAGAGAGAGATGGAGGCAACATTCTAGAAACCGGGACACGCTCATTGTCCCAGATTGTACCTCCTGAGACTCTGCTCTGATGACACTCCTTCCAGGAAGTTTTCTCATCCAGTTTGGATCAAGTGGCAGCCTGAAAGGAGTAAGTATCCAGTGCACATCACGTAAATTCATTCGTTCCCACACTTAGTCTGGACCAGTCCCGTGTTAATTAAACGTGAGCGGCTAGAAANGGCTAGAAAGCAAACGAGCCCCGGCAGCTTAACTCGCTGGCAGCGTTAGTTTGCGCGGGTGTGGGCTCCCGTTCCTCCCACACACGCTGCAGACTAGGCGCTTAAAGAACAAGAGGCTGGCTTGAAGGTGTGTTTCTACAGGGGGACGAGCTGTCAAATCTCCGCAAGGCTGGGAGCAGGGATGGACAGATTGAGAAGGGGGTGGGGGCGTCGTTGTTTGAAATTCTCCCGCAAACCCCAGCTTTCCCGCGCAGCTGCTTTCACAGACAATAAGATGTGGGTGATGGAGAAGGTGTTCCTCCTTTCGCCGGTGCAGGAGGAGTATGCGGGAGTTTAGGAAGGAGCCCGCCCGCCAGCCCGCCCTCCCGCGATCCTCACCAGGTCAATGGCCACGACGTCCCGCAGAGCCACCACCCGCCGGATGGACTTGGGCGGGTTCTCGGTCAGGTAGATGAGCCGGTCGCTGAGCACAACGTACTTGAACGTGTGCTTCTCTGCGTCGGACACCACGATGCACGGTTCGTAGGCGCGGACGGCGTCGTAGACCTCNAGTGTCCCCCCGCTGGCTGTGCCTCCACGACACTCGGTGGAACCCGTGCACGCCACAAAGCCGCGCGCCAGCTGCCTCCGCCACCACCGCGCCGGGACGCAGGGAGCCGGCCCCAAAGCTCCAGGAACCCGCTCCGCCGTCTGGTTTCCTAGCCCCCTGCCCCGCCTGGTCCCGCCCCTAATCTTTGTCCGCACCTTCACAGCGATGGGCGGGGCAAGACTGAGGTCTTTCTGGCAAGGTTGATTGACAACGGAGAACCACTCAAGGTCTGGGAAGGAATAGTTAGGGACCTCATCCAGCTGCTGAGTCACATGGTCCCATACAAACTCTATTGATAATGGAGGCAAGTTTTAACCTGATTTCCCGTTCAAGAGAAACTTGAAGCATGGAGTTTTACCGATTTGAGAATCTTATAATGACAGATTTGGCATTTGACCAGAACACTGCCTGGTTTGTATGACCAAAACACTGACTTTCCAGCTTTGTCTCAGAAGCAGGACTCTGTCTCAAGGGGACTCTCACAAATTGCTCTGGTAACGCAGGACCATCTAAACTGTGCACCTGTGTTCCCGAGAACAATGTGGAAAATGAACGCACGGTTGAAAGACCCTCTGGAAATGGTTGAAGGATGTGGATTGTGTAGCCCTAGAGATGCAGAGCAATAAAGAGACCGCTTCACGTTTGCAGGCCTGGAATAGCACGGAATGTTTGGTTAACGACATGAAAAGCAGACAGAGAAACTTGCTTGCCCTAGGTGTGCACTTCCATTTTTATTTCAAATCCTAGGAAAGACATCTTCCCCTCCCCACTTTCCATTCATCTAGAGACCCAAGAATGGAGCCAGGTGACCCACACTGTAGGCCTAGTATTCTAAAGACTGAGGCCTGAGGAGAGCCATACTGGAGGTCTGATTTTGTCGATCTAGAGAGTTCTGGACTGCACAGCAGGGCCCTGTCTCAAAAATTAATACAAGGAAAAGATACAGTGAAAAGATACAATAATAATATTATCTCTCTATTTACTAACAACCCTTAATAAAATCTGATGTTTCTTACGGTGATTTATATTCTCCTTTCTTTCACATATTACTGTTATATGTTGAATATTGTAAACAATTTTCCATCCATTGTGGGAGAAGAGTCGAAATGTATTGCAGTGTGTAGCCAGATATTTTGCCCCCCTACAGTAGGGAAAGAGAAATGCTTAGGCCTAGCTAAACAAAGCAGTAATAAAGAGAACACGCTATTTCTTCTAGTAGCCTGTATTTGGTAAGAGTAGGGAACAAGTGCCACCTGCTGGCAATATCTCAGAGTATCCCCAGAGTTTGCCTGACTCCTACGGGTAGCAGGCAGAAAGGTAAACCCTCACCATTGCCTAAGAGTCAACCCCACAACAGCGGCTTGGTGACAAATGACTGTAACAGCAGAGGTAGAAAGTGAAGTCCAAGGGGGAAAGCCCACTTCAGACCTCTGTCCTGTCTCTGGGTTTCTTGTTTTCTACTCACTTCCCAGGACTAAGACAAACAGAATGTGGGGACCATGACCAGAACAGGCAATGCACCTGCTGTATGTGCCCCAAAGCCCACTAGGGATCAGACATCTTTTAGTGACCAAGACACCAACCTTAATAAACCTTAAGATGAAGCACACAAAGATGGGACTGCTGATGACCTCTTTTAAGCCTGGCGACCCACAGAGAATTATGGTTTCTAGGTACTCAGTGTTCGACACCGTTGCCAGGGCAACAGCAAAGTTCAGATTACAGGGATAGGGTCAACCACAGAGAAAATCGTACTGGGTTTGGAGGCATGGTTTGGAGGCAGGGGGATTGGATTAGACAACTAACCCTGTTGCTCACTATCTGTGAGAATTTTAGGGGGAAACATCACTTAACCTTGCAGAGTCCAAGTCTCATCACATATGAAAGGCACCTACTAACACTTGCCCTACCTGCCAAAGAGTGGAAGAACAGAAAGTCCTGCAGACATTGAAGTGTCCATGTTCCCTGGGCTTTCCTAATCTTTCCACAGGCAGCTAACCCAAACGTCCCTGAGATAAGCACTTACTTTTTTGTTTTGTTTTGTTTTGTTTTGGGGGGGGTGCTTTTGTTTTTGTTTTTTTGTTTTGTTTTTTTGACTTGTCAAGACAGGGTTTCTCAGTGTAGCTCTGGCTGTCCTGGCACTCACTCTGTTAAACCAGGCTGGCCTAGAATGTACAGGGACCTGCCTGCCTCTGCCTCCCGAGTGCTGGGATTAAAGGTGTGCACCACCACATGGCAAGAACATGTTTCTTTACCTTCTAAACCCATCCAAACTCAAGAAACATTTGGCATAGATTCTGAGCAACCAAGCATTTGATAAACATTTCTAGAAGAAGGGAGTATTACTTGTGTGGAGCTAATCTCAAAAGGCAGTCATTGACCATCATGAAAACAGAGTGGTGGGCCTCCGTCCAGGGTTAGTTGATTGAACTAACTTGAAAGTATAGAAGTTATGAGAATAACACCATGAAAATAGACAAACTGGGTTCAAATTCCACCCCCCCCCCAAGTAGGTAAATGACCTTACACGTCACTCAACACCTCAGTTTCCCCGTCTGTGGAGGAGACTAAGAGCTCCAATCCCAAAGCGTTGTTATGATTAGCAAAGCTTGAAAAGAATTGAGAAGCAGGGTGGGGACTGGAATGTAAAGGATTTGACAACGTGAGCGAGATTTGGGGTTTGATTCCCAAAAGTCACGAAAGTGAAGACAACATAGTAGCAGTGTGCCTGTAATCTCCCACTGCCTGTTCTTGAGAGGCAGAGGCAGGAGTCTGCCAGGGCCAGCCTGATAGAGAGATAAAGAGACTTATCTCAAGAAAAGGAAAAAAAAGAGGGGTTGCCACCCAGGAGAGGTGTTTCATGCATTTAATCTCGGCACTCAGGAGGCAGGGGCAGGCAGATTTCTGTGAGTTCAAGGCTGGCGTGATCTACATACTGAGTTCTAGGACAGCTGGGGTTACATAGAGTGACCCTGTCTCAAAAATAAAAACAAAAAACCAGATGTTGGTGGTGCACACCTTTAATCCCAGCACACAGGAGGCAGAGGCAATGGATCTTTGTGGGTTCGAGTCCAGCCTGGACTGCAAGAGCTAGTTCCAGGACAGGCTCCAAAACTACAGAGAAACCCTGTCTTGAAAAACCAAAAAAGAAAAAGAAACAAACAAGCAAGCAAGCAAAACAAAACAAACAAACAAACCACAACTAACAAGAAAGCAAGCACCTAACAGTAAATACTGTTTGAAGAACTAGGGCTGGAGTGAGGGCTCAACAGTTAAGAGGACTTGTTACATAACTGACATCCTCCTCCAGCTGTGCACACAAGGTGCACAGGCGGGCTCAGGCACAGCACAAATAAAATNNNAGGCACAGCACAAATAAAATAAATCTTAAAAAAAAAACAAGGGGGGGCTGAAGAGATGGCTCAGAGGTTCAGAGCATTGGCTGCTCTTCCAGAGGTCCCGCATTAATTCCCAACAACCACATGGTGGCTTACAACTCTCTATAAGGCATTCTGGTGCCTTCTTCTGGCCTGCATGGCATGCAGGCACGCAGGCAGGCAAAACACTGTATACATAATAAATAAGTAAATCTTTAAAAAATTAAAAAGAAAAAAAGTAGAGTAATGCACGAAACAATCCCACACCGGTTTGGATCCAAAGGGTTATTTATTTGAGGGGAAAAACTTACAGAACACCGTCCTACATGACAGCCAGGAAAGGGGTCTAGTCGCAGGAGCAAGAGAGCGAGCAGAGGACTGCCACTGCTTTTTAAGGAGAAATAGACCACGCCCAGTGGGCTGGTATCTCAGCCGCTATTGGCTGAAGGAGAAGAAGCAGCTCCCGCAGCAGTAGAGTAAGTTCAACAAGTGTGTGATTTCCTGTTATCGCTCTCAAGTTACAAAATATCAAGCTGAAGTTGCTCCTAGATATTTAGTGTCATGAGAATGAGACCACTACCACAATCTTTGGCCAAATTTGAAGGGAGCTTTAATTAAATACTGGCCAGGATGATGGGCTCTGGCCGGGTCCGTTCCTGAGTTCCCAGGAAATGCATAGGCTTAAAAGGCAACCCCATGTATTTCCCATCAAGTCCAATCAGAGGAAGCATATATCCTGAAGTGTTTCCTGCCTGCGGACCTCCCATCCACAGGTGATCAAGCACATACTGTGCAGTTGGGTCAAACAAATTTGTTTAGGGGAGCAAAACCATAAACAATAGCCTCCAGCATTTCGGGAAGTATCTGTCCCTTGGACAAGGGGCTTATAAATTGGAAGCATTTTTGTTTCATGGATCTCTTAGGCACAGTAATTAAAACTTAAAACATAACTTTGGCTCTGATGCTAATCTAACCTTTTTTACTTCAGACTGAAGATCAGAGTCTAATACAAGGACACCACGCACACAAAAGAACAGTGTTGTACAATAAACATTCATTTATTTGAATCCTTTTATTTTTGTTGCTGGGATTCAAACCTCACCAAAACTGTGATGGCCTGAATGTTTGGGTAACCAGCAGGTCTGATATCCTAAAATTATATGTGGGTTGATGTCAGGAGGTATCCTGCAGGGACTGTAATTAACACTGGAGAGTGTCACTTGTATGGTGGGATATAGAAGAAGGCCTGGTACCTGTCAGTGTATGTGGACCTATGGTGGTGCGATGGTACCCTTGGGGCCCAAGTAATAGCAGTGTGTTTAGGGCAGAGTGGCAGGTTATCCAGCATGACGATAACTAGCACTTAGTGAGGGGTTAAGTGGGTGCCATTCAGGGTCCAATGCCTAGGAATTATATATGAGGTGTGGGGACTGGTTTGCTCAGCAAGGCCTGATACTTACCAGTTAGTATGTGGTTTTGTGGAAGTCCCTGCATGGTCCCGTACTTAGGAATGTATTTGAAGTTGTGTGTGTGAGGGGTGTTTTTCAGCAGGGTCTGCAGCTTGCAGAGCAAGTGAGGTGGAACGGGTGTGGTGTCCAGCAGTGTATTATACCTAGTCAGGGAAGAAGCCATATGTGTCAGGGCAGAAGGCATCCAGGTGTGCCTGAAGCCAGCAGTACTTATGTGTCATTGACAGGAGGTGGAGTGTCCAGCAATGCCTGATAGTTGCCACCACGTCTCAGCTGACACTGGGGTTGGAGGGATTTACTGCAGGGTCTGGTACTTAGCATTGTGTTTTGACATCAGAAAAGGAATGGAATATCTAGGCCTGATCCCTAGAAGAGTGTGTGACGAGTGTGGGTGGGGGATGCCCTTGATGTCCTAAAACTGATAATGTATGTAAGGTGTTAACGTGGGAAGAGCATGCATAGCACATATAAGTATCTAGGTATCAGACTCTGCCCCTTGCCCTCCTGACTGTACCATCCAATACAGAACCATCCACAACCCAGCTGGACGGCTCGTCTCCATCCCTCACAATGGGAAGGTTCAGCCCTCATCACACCACACACCACACAGCACACACTGCACCTTCTGCCTCCTTACAGACACACACTCTACACTCACAGGGACTTGTTGTTTCTTGAAGTGCGTCAGGGGTCAGGTTCTCTCTAGATGACCTAGGGAAGTGTGCTCCAGCCATGCTCCAGCTTCTGTATTTTCTTGGCTGATGGCATCACAGCTCCTGTGTCCACAGTTCCTCTTCTCCATGTTATTTCTGATCTTTCCCACATAAGGCAGGGAATTGTGAAGGTCTCTTCAATCACTTTTATTTATTTTTGAGACAATGGTTTTTTTTGTAGCTTTGAAGTCTATCATGGAACAATCTCTTGTAGACCAAGCTGACCTCAGACTCAGAGAGATCCAGCTGCCTCTGCCTCCCAAGTGCTGGGATTAAAGGCGTGCGCCACCACTGCCTGGCTCAATCACTTTTGTGTGAACATTACATTGTTTAGATTTGGGGACAGCTGAAAAGGTGACTATGTTCAGATTTCTAATGGTTTCCCTATTCTCTCTTTTTTAATCTTCTTCTGCAACCCTTTGTGTGTTGTAGGAGCCCGCTTGTTGGTTTCCTGCTGCTCAGTCCTGAAATAACCACTCAGAAACTATATTATTTAATTCACTGCTTGGCCAATCACTTACGTGAGGTGATGATGGAGGGGGCATTTTCTTACATAACAAATCCAGGGACGGGTAGAAAACAAGCCCTTTTTCCCTTTCCAAAGGTCGGGCCTCTGAGTCACAATTCCTCTAAGATGGTCTTTCATCTTCGTACCTGTAGGATCCATTGTCAAATCCACAGTACCATCCCATTCATGGCTTTGTGCCTGGGGATGACTTGTCTTCTGGGACCCGAGTTTCCACATTTAGCTACAGATGCTGTGCTTTGTGCTTAGATGTCCCCATCAATGGATAGAATGGGGTCTGTTGGTGAAAAACTTGAGGTGAGAAGAGAAAGGGAAGCCCATCACCATAAAGAGGTAAATGGTGGAAGTTGATGGGACTCTAAGTTCCTTAGTGTCCCCTCAACTCTTGGTAAAGGCCATCAGCAAACAGACAGCAGGTAAACACCACATGTGCGAGTGTGTTAGGAGCCGTGACCTCACTGATGATTCAGCAGGGTATTCTCTCTGACTGTGTGGCTCCCTGCCTGGGTAGCTTGGAAATAAAAGCTGCCTGGGATGCAGGTGCTGATTCCCATGTCTCTCTCTACACAGCATCCTTGGAGCTTATAGCATGGATGTGATCACAGGCATGTCATCTGGAATGAGCATCAATTCCCTCAACAACCCAGAAGATCCTTCGTGCAGAAAGACAAGACTTCAACAAGTTTGGATTTCCTTGAGGCGTTTCTTCTCTCTGTATGTAAGAAGATACTTCCACCAAAATAGCACTATTCTACATTACTGATATGCAATTCATATAGAACATATGTACCAACTTGCAATTTGTAATTCAACTTTTGCTCATACAAGGCAGGGTTTTGATGTAGGAGGGTCATCTGTCTATGTGTTACTTTCATTGGTTAATAAAGAAACTGCCTTGGCCTTTTGATAGGCCAGCCCTTAGGTGGG
>LOEQ01003637.1:0-10200 GCA_001685075.1 Bramus lutescens | reverse complement strand
GAAGGAGGAGGAGGAGGAGGAAGAGGAGGAGGAGGAAGAGGAGGAGGAGGAGGAAGAAGATTATTTCGGGAGTCTGGGCAGCAGGGAAACAAACAAGTGGTCACCTACTACAATGGCCCTATTTCCCTACTCCAGCCTGAGCTGACTCAAGCTGGGCAAGTCCATGACCAAAGCAGGCTCCTGGGGAGCCACCCTCCAAGCTCATTTCTGGGTCACCGCTTCTAAGCCTCCTCCATTCAGCAGGGATCTAAGCCCCTTGCAGCTTCTCACAGCATGCTGCCCTGCTCCTACTCCCAGGCTGGCCTCGTTCCCTGCTGCCTGAGACTCTGTGCTATTTCCATGGCTCTCCATGCCAAGAGCTAGGAGTTATGTCTGTAAGTTAATAGTAGCAGTTCACACAGTGGCCATGAGGGAGGGCTGTGTCTCCCAAAGTGTAAAGCTCCACCATTCTCTCAGCCTCCCTGTGCATGGCTGGTGTGTAGCTGTATGGTGAGTTCCTTCCATGTGACCTGTGTTGGCGTGTGTGTGTGTGTGTGTGTGTGTGTGTGTGTGTGTGTGTATGTTGACGTGTGTGTGTGTATGTGTGTGCGTATGTTGGCCTGTGTCTGTGTGTGTGTGTGACTTTGCTAAATTGCTTACTAGCTCTAAAAATGTTCTGTCAATTCCTCAGAATTTTCCTACACATATTGATTGGTCATTACAGTGGTTTGATAGAAAATGGGACCCACAGGGTGTGGCACTGTTAGGAGGTGTGGCCTTGTTGGAATAGGTGTGGCCTTGTTGAAGATGTGTGTCAGTGTGGAGGTGGGCTTTGAGGACTTTGTTGCTAAGCTACACAAGTGCGTAACACACTGTTGCTTATGTCACCTGCTTCTCAAGATGTGGAACTCTCAGCTCCTTCCGCAGCACAATGTCTGCCCGCATGCTGCCGTTGCCACCCATGATGATAAGGGACTAAACTTCCAAAGCACAAGATAAATGTTTTCTTCTGTGAGTGTTGCTGTGGTCATGGTGTCTCTTCACAGCAACTGCAACCCTGACTAAGACAGTGAAGGACAAGTTCACTAGTTCGCTTTGCTCGTGTGTAGGGAGGACAGCTAGACCGCTGCCATCAATCACTTCTGGCTGCTGTACCTCTCTGTCCTCTGTGCTGGACAGTTGTCCATTGTTCTACAGGGAAGCCCGTCTCCAACTGCTGCCTGAGTGGGCATTCCCTCAGCCTGGCTAGTGCATCCTTGGGTAACTAAGTCGTGAGAGACCCTGGCCATGCCAGCTCTGTGACTAGATGATATCGACAGCTCACTTCTTCTTGATGAGACCTGGACTAGCCTGATGTATATAACCTTTCACCAAGTCACATACCTAGGTGACCAGTAATATGGAGTCTGTGTGTGCGTGGGTGTGTGTGTGTGTCTGTCTGTCTGTCTGTCTCCGGATGAGAGCCCAAATGAGCTGCTCTACACCTTGAAAGGGCCCTGCCTCCACTCAGTGCCCTCTAAGTGGTCAAAGGCTCTCACATGCCCAGCATGAGGCCCACAGTGAGCCATTTGTGATGGTGCTCTCTAGTGGTGTCCTGTGGAGGGTTGTCAGTGCACAGTGAACAGCGAGACTGCATCCAATCCATTGCCCACAGACAAACGTGTAAAATATCCATGGGCTGCACCTTGTCCTTTGTTGATGCCTCCAGAATTGTGGGAAAGCCTTGCAATTCTTTATAAAAATGATCTGTTTAAACATGTTGGGTGGACCGCGACATTGTCACAGGTGTGGTGAGTGTGCACGCACAGCTCTGGGTTCAGGGTTGGTGAAAACGACGAGCACCATTACAGTTAAGATGACTTCACCCTTCTCTGCATGGCCCTGCTGTCTGCTAGAACAGTAGCCCAGGGAGAAGGGGAAACCTATGCCCGTGACCCCTAGTGTGTCCGAGCTCAGAAATAATGTCCCTAACTGGTAGGGGCACCACAGAGCACAGGGCTGCCCATTCACACTTGCATACTTTTTCTTGCCACTAGATTTTGTAGTGGTATTTTGTGTTTTAACAAAGCTTCCTTGAAGATCAGAGTGCAGAGCTAAGCCACTAGAGGCCAAGGAATGGTAGCACACTCCTTTAATCCCANTGTCTGTCTGTCTGTCTGTCTCCGGATGAGAGCCCAAATGAGCTGCTCTACACCTTGAAAGGGCCCTGCCTCCACTCAGTGCCCTCTAAGTGGTCAAAGGCTCTCACATGCCCAGCATGAGGCCCACAGTGAGCCATTTGTGATGGTGCTCTCTAGTGGTGTCCTGTGGAGGGTTGTCAGTGCACAGTGAACAGCGAGACTGCATCCAATCCATTGCCCACAGACAAACGTGTAAAATATCCATGGGCTGCACCTTGTCCTTTGTTGATGCCTCCAGAATTGTGGGAAAGCCTTGCAATTCTTTATAAAAATGATCTGTTTAAACATGTTGGGTGGACCGCGACATTGTCACAGGTGTGGTGAGTGTGCACGCACAGCTCTGGGTTCAGGGTTGGTGAAAACGACGAGCACCATTACAGTTAAGATGACTTCACCCTTCTCTGCATGGCCCTGCTGTCTGCTAGAACAGTAGCCCAGGGAGAAGGGGAAACCTATGCCCGTGACCCCTAGTGTGTCCGAGCTCAGAAATAATGTCCCTAACTGGTAGGGGCACCACAGAGCACAGGGCTGCCCATTCACACTTGCATACTTTTTCTTGCCACTAGATTTTGTAGTGGTATTTTGTGTTTTAACAAAGCTTCCTTGAAGATCAGAGTGCAGAGCTAAGCCACTAGAGGCCAAGGAATGGTAGCACACTCCTTTAATCCCAGTACTCTGGAGACAGACACAGAGGGATGTCTGTTAGTTCATGGCCACCCTGGGCTACACAGAGATTATCTGTCTAAAAGAGAAACAGAGCTGACATTAAGGCAATCCCAGCACTTGGGTTCCCATGCCTTTAATCCCAGCACTAGGAAGGTGGAGACAGGAGTGATATGGCTGGGCAGAGATAGGAATATAAGGCAGGAGGAGACAGGAACTCAGTGCGATCTGAAGCAGTCTGAAGCAGTCTGAGGTCAGTCTGAAGACAAGATCACCCTTTTGGTCTGAGCAATGGTAGAGGTGAGGCTCTGGGGCACCTCTGGTGTGGGCATAAGCTGCACTGGTCCAGCATCTGGTATACGTGATTCCCCCAACTGCTGGGTCCATGACATCAGTGTTCTCTTGGGGTTTCAGATCTCTCCTGATTCATATCCAGGTCAGCTCCTCAGGACAGACTACCCCTCTCTCTACTGGTCCTCTCATTTCCTCATCTCCACCCCCTTTCCACTGTTCTTCCCCTGTTATCTCCTTTCTGTCCTCTCCACTGGTTTTGTGATTCCTGCATTTCTTCCCAAAGACAGACAGAAAGCAGTTTGGAGGTGATGGAGGGATCACAGAGGAGTGAGGCCTGAGACCTGTGTGCGAGTCTGTCCTGCTGAGAGAGGCAGCCCTTTAGACGCTGTGAAGCAAGTGAGGTGGACCTTCACTGGGTTGATGCTACATATGACTTCATAGGGATGTCCAGCAACATACAGGGCGGCCATGAGGTGAAGGACTGGGAAGATGGTAGCTGAGATGCTATAGTGGGAGGATGGATACTAGAACCTGTAGCCCTGGTATACAGCTGCACAGGACACAGAATTCTAATCTGGATCCTTCCTGTTACACACCAAGACAGTATTTCAAATGGGCTGTTTCACTTTCTCCAAATAAAACCCCAAAGAATAATGAAAGTGCCTCTCTTAGTGACTCTGACAGACAGAACTTACAGGCCTGCCCTTTTCTTCTGCCACACCCTAACTTTGTAGGTAAGGATAGGATGCTACTTCCAAGGCAGCATCCTACTTGTGTGCCTTGACACGTGCTAGGAATCATCAGAGCAGGCCCTCTCCTCCTCACTGCTGGCTCTTCCTATCCCCCTCACAATATGCGCTTCAGGGGAGGTTTGTTACTCCTCTAGGTTGTCCAGGGCTCCTGTCACAGGTCAACACACCCATCTCTTTCATGTTACTTTGTAGATAGGAAATTCCTCAAGACAGACTGTATTTCTTACTCTACACCAACTCCCATTTCCCCCTTTCTGTCTTGAACCTGTTTTTCAATAAGTCCCGTTTATCTACTTTCTCCCATTCACCCCCAGAGGATTTACAGAGATCTTGCTGTCCTTTCCAAAAGACAGTCACAGAATAAGTGTTGGAATGGTTATAATGACCAAGAAGATGAGCAGCCTAGATTGGGACAGAGGCATTCCTGGTTGTAGAGGCAGCTGTTTTAACATGCAGTGTGAGTGGTCCTACCAGCACAACCAAAGCTAGGGAGGTAGAGGGTCATTAGGTGGATGTCCCATATGACCACCTCTTTGTACAGCAACAGTGCTGGAGCTGGAATAAGTTGAAGGAGATGCACACTCGTAGCCCAAACCCAATAGCTGAAGGATGGATCCAGGAGCCTTTTGCCCTGGGTTAGAGGGAGATAGCATGCTGGAGATCTGTCCAGGCTCCCTTCTGTGGCAGTCAGTCCTCACCAGAGCTGGAACTCTATTGGGCCACTTCGATTTCGACACTTTAAACAGAAAGAAACGTGAAAGCACCTCTGTTAGTGACTTTGACAGATAAATGTTCAGTGTCATAGTTCTTCTGATTCCTCTACTCTGAAACTTTGTCCCCTCAGCCAAACTCTGCTCCCTTCATTGCCACTCTGGGTTCCCAAGCTGTGCTATCTTCATTAACTCCAAATTCCAGGCAACTACATGAACAGAGAGCTGTGGAATTGTAACATCTGTTGTGCTAGACAACTTTAATTCTGTGCCCTCTTGTCATTTTAAATGACATTAAAGTAACATATTGAAAAGACAATGCAGGAATTCATCTGAGTGACCAAACCAACTGCACTCCTTGTTGGACTGACTCCATTGTCCTCTCTTGATGTGGGATTGCCCTCTGTATGCTGTGACTACCATTAATGAATAAAGAAACTGCTTTGGATCTATAGCAGGGCAGAACAAAGGTAGGCGGGGGGAACTAAACTGAATGCTGAGAGGAAGAAGGCGGAGTCAGGGAGAAGTCATAGAGCCACCTGAGACAGACATGCTGAAACTTTGCTGGTAGGCCATGACCTCATGATGGATGATGCACAGATTAATGGAGATGGGTTAAATTAAGATGTAAGAGTTAGCTAATAAGAAGCTAGGGCTAATGGGCCAAGCAGTGATTTAATTAATACAGTTTCTGTGTGATTATTTTGGGAGTCTGGGAGGATGGGAAACAAACAAGCGCCCTCCTAGTACAAATTAGCGCTCCATTGTGGTCAACTATATTCACATAAAGCCTGAGAAAGCTTGGAAAGTAATTCTAGGCAAAAAAGAACAGAGTTTAGCACAGTTTCTTGGTAGCCACAAATTTTTTTCTAGATGGGCTTGTGGTGAGCAGGGGTGTCGCACCTACTTTAAGAGGTGCAGTAAAAACTGTGTGGCTTCTTTAAAAAAACAAAGCAGCAGCTTCCTGGCTCACCAGCACAACCAGCTCTAACTCTTTCTCTGGAGGTTCAGCTATGGAGCATTTAAATAGGGTCTGTGAGCAGCATGTTACAAGCTGCTTAATGGCTCGACACAGACCTGCTGCATACTTGGAACTGGGGCAGTGTGGCATGTTGCAGAGGCATTGAACATAGTTCCATCATGCTGGACTAGGCGGAGCAAGCAGGCCCTAGCCACACCATTTAGCATTTTAAAAAATAAGTGTTTCTGGCCAGAAAAGGATTACAGATACACAATAGGACAGATTCAGATATAAAAGAACTCTAAATGAGTCACAGTGTTGGGTGAATATATGTAGGCTTCGGAGAGAGGAAAAAGAAGAGTACAGAGAGTTATAAAAAGAAATAAATGGTTTAAAAAGACAAAACAAAGTCTTTAAAGAGACAATACGGTCATAGGTTAAAGGAGTAAAGATAATTAAATATTTAAAAGTAATAGAGTAAAATAATAACAAACCTTGTAAAGATGGAAAATACACAGAGTGTCTGGATTATGTATATTATTGTGTTTTCTTTGAATTTTTTTTTGACTGCAGAGGGACATTTGATTCTGGGGATTGCTAAGCTAACAGATATGCTTTAAAGGTATCTTGACTTCAAAATGTGGATCTAAGGATATGTTGCTTTGGAAAAGAGGTTCTTCTTTTGTTTCCACAGAAGATGAGAACCTATGGATTGCTTCCAGACTAATGTGGTTGACGGACCAAAACCCCCTGAAAGGTTGCCAAGAATACCCCCAAAAATACTTCACCCAACAAAAAGCAGGAAGCAGTTTGGAGAGAACTACATCCATATTCTGAAATATTGTTTATAAATGTTTTCTTACATTTAAAGGGGGATATGCTATCGAGGTTTGCATTGGTATGGATCTTGGTTTATTGACACAAATTTAAAGTCAATTCTGTCATATGTATATTTCTGCTCTTGGTTAAAGTATTGTGTGTTCAGCTCATTTAAAAATGTAATATAATAGATAATCAACTATAATAGTCAAGTGTGTAGTCATGTTAGTTTTCCTAGATATATATAGATATATTTCAGTTGATAGGTATGCTTCAAATCTTTCAGAGTCCTTTGGAATATGGCATTTAAAATATTTAAGAACTTAGAACTTTTAATGACAATGAGACACATTTGCTCCTAGCAGCACCCATTATTTCAAGAGGAAGACAGGCATCAACGAGGCTCCTTATGGAGTTTGCTAGCCATTTGGGCATGAAACTGTTCTTGCCTGAACTGCTTAATGGAATATTGTATGAACTGGACATGCAGGACCCACAGAAAAGTGACCTGCTGAACTTGCCTAAAGGAAAAACAGTCCTTCAGGGTTCCTACTTCATAAAAGATTCTGCCAGAGGATACAGAGAAAAGCAACTGAAAAACTGTCGTTTTTCAAATGTCCTGCTTCATGGAAAGGTCTGCCAGATACTATGGGTCTGAAGGCTGAAGATGGATGCCCCAATGTTACAAAAGAACTTTGGGTGACTGTCCAAGCAGCAAGATGTCTCTGTCAACTCTAGAGTTTTAGAAGTTGCTTACAATGCACTTCCTATTAACTTAGGCAATATTTATCCTTCTGGGGTCTTTAATGGAGTTAAAAAATAGATAGTTATAATTTTCCATAGTTATGATAAAAGATAAAGTAGATATAAATATTGTAACTGTAATCTTGCTTGATAATGGTTTTGTATATGTAATTTTACTATGTTAAAGTTAAAATCTTCCTTATTTGGACAGAAAAGGGAAAATGGTGTGAGAAGTCCTTCTGTATATGTGCTGCTTTTATTGGTTAATGAATAAAGAGGCTACTTGGGCCTAAGACAGGGCAAAATAGAGAAAGGCAGGAATTCCAAGCAGAGATAGAAGAGAAAAGAAGGCAGAGTCAGGGAGATGTCATGTTGCTGCCAAAGGAGACAGACACCAGAACTTTATCCAGTGAGCCATAGCCTTGTGGCAATACGCAGAAAAATAAAAAATAGGTTAATTTAAGATATAAGAGTTAATTAAGAAAAAGTCTAAGCTAATAGAGCAAGCAAAGTTGTAATTAATATAGTTTCTGTGTTATTATTCGGGTCTGAGTGGCTGGGAAACAAACGAGCTGTCTCCTCCTAGAAGCAAACCTTAATCCAAGGACGCAAAACCAATAAACTGGAAATGATCTTCTCCAATCTCACCAACTAATAGCAATGGACCTCAAGTATTTCAGTAGCCCATGAAACCGAGGGAAAGGACACTGTCAAACTCTTTTCATAAAAGAAGTATTACCCTAAATTTTTAACTCTATAGGACAGTTTTAAAAGATCCTACTTTCTGGCAATATCCTTGAGTGACAGAGTAAAAAATTATGAATGAGAGTAATAGATAGCACACATCAATTTCAGCACCATTTTAATAAGACCAGACTTCATGATGGTGTGTTTAACCAGGAACACTGAAGATTCGTCCATGTACACAAATTGCAAAAAAAAACATAACATACATACAACATTGAGGTAAATCCTATAATCAGGCTTCAAGGGAATGAAGTACCTTTTGCAGAAAAAAAAAAACTTGAAACTAGAGAAAAAGTGACTGTAAACATGCAAGTTCAACAAACACAAGTATCACATTTTCTTTCCTACAGGTCATGAGCAAGAAGGGGTGCAGCCTTTGTATACTGGGAAGTAGATGTCAAATTCAATGGATTGAGAAGTGAAATACAGCAGATAAATATGACCAAAGTAGAGTATAGGCGATCTCAAAGTCATGGGCAAATTCCTTATCTATACCGTTAATGTATACCACTAAATATGTAAAATACACAAGAACACAGCCAAAAATGACAAAGAAAACAACTTGATAAAAGGAAAATAAGTTGAAATGAAGAAAAAGGACGAACAGGAAAAATTAACAATTAACAATTAAAAAAAATTCCACAGGTCACAGAAGATATATAAATAAATGATATCAGGGAATTGATCAAAGCATGTCTAACACCAAAAATTCATCAAAAGGATAAAAATTGATATATACCCTTTAATAATAAAGCTAAACTGGTCTCAGTTCACTAATTAACAACTATCAAACTAAATGAGAAAACAGGATTTATCTTTTTGCTTCCTCCAAGAAACATGTCTAATCAAGAGAAATAGACGAACCCTTAGGGTTGTCGGTGAGAATAAGTGCCCCAAGCAAATGGAGCTAGGAAACAAACAGATGTAGCTATTTTAACATCCGACAAAACAGATTTCAAACTAAACCTAATCAGAAGAGATAAAGAAGGCCACATCATATTTAACATACCAAGCAGGATACTGCAATTCTAAACCCATCCACCAAATACAGGTGTCCCCACCTTCATAAAACAAACACTATTAAATGTAAAGCTACAGATTAACCCAACACAGTGATAGTGGGCAGCATCAATAATGCGCTCTCATCTACAAGCTGGTCATCCAGACAAACACAAACAGAGGCACTGGGGTTAAATAACATTATAAATCAAATGGATCTAACAGACCATCTATGGACGTTCCACCAAACTTTGAAGAATCCCCATTTCTCTCAGAACTCACTGTATTTTGTACAAAATAGAGCACATAGTAGGACACAAAGCAAGCCTTAGTGAATATAGGAAAACTGATAACAGCCCATGTTCTAGATCACCACAAAATAAAGCGGGGCATCAAGTGTGAGGGAAATGCAGGAAGTGGTCTAAACGGTATCGAGTGACAGTCTAGGACTGGGCTTGCTGACTAGTGAGCCTCAGGGATCCGCTCATCTTTGTTTCCTATCCACCACCACATCCAGCTTTCCTTTGATGTAATGTGGGTTCTGGGAATCAAACTTGGGTCCTCATGTTTGCATGTCAGGTATTTTGCCAACTGAGCTACCTCCTTAGACCCCAGTAATCAGGATAAACCAAAACATCTTGATAATTTCCCATGGTATATACAGTGAATAAACGACCTCAGAACGAAGGCTGTGTGTGCACCTCCTCTGGACCTTCGAAAGCCACACAATTGATTAATTTCAACAACGGCAGAGAGGCTAGGATGGCACCAGGCCAGACACAAATCATCTGAGAGCATCTGTAGCCCCTTCAGAGCCTGTCTTTATTTCTGTCTTCAGCACCTGACTCAGCCCTCTATGACCGTTAGGAAACTCAGTGGGACTTACAAATAAAGCACACGTGAACTACTACCTCCAGCTTGCGTTTCGTATCTAGCCAAGTCCCAGTTAACAACAAGCCTTTATTCTGGCTCCCCTGGTGAAACAGGAAGAATTTAAGCAGTAAAGTCCCTCATGGACCGTAAATGTCAGAGATTATTCATGATTCTTATGAAGACTAAATGCAGCTAAGAACCTCACTGTCCTGGTCTCTCTGCCCAGTGATGGTGTGGTCTCTATTTGGAGAGAGGTTCCGACCTATACGCTAGTGCTCCCGCACCGCACTCACAGGATTCCCCCTGAACTTGTGGTCACACAGAAATTTAATACAGATTGCAGTGGGATCTCCCAGTGTCTCCTGACAAAAACGTCAACTAGAGATGTTGTGTGTCTCGCTTCTCTCCCTGAGGAGTTAACACATAGTTGTTGCGGGAGCTCCTTCCGCTCCTTCAGCCAATAGCTGCTGAGATACCAG
>LOEQ01003636.1:188099-198334 GCA_001685075.1 Bramus lutescens | reverse complement strand
TCTGTTTGGATGCTCACCTTACTAGACCTGGATGGAGGGGGGAGGACCTTGGTCCTCCCACCGGGCAGGGAATCCTGACTGCTCTTTGGACTGAGTAAGGAGGGGGGATTCGGGGGAGGGGAAGGAAATTGGTAGGAGGTGAAAATTCTTAATAATAATAATAATAAAAACGACACTGAAAGAAAAAAAAGAAAGAAATTTGGGAAGAAATAGTCAGTTAAATGGCTGCATCTGTCAGAATAGGAAAGGACAGACAACAACTTAACAGGTAGAGAGCTTAATATAGGACTTCTTTGGGGTGGAGTTTTTCCAGGAATAAGATTTTCTACTCAAGGATAGGTTAGTTTTCTTGAATAGGGATTGTTTGGTTTAGTTGGTCAGGGGCAGAGTGGGCTCTGCTTTCAGAGTCAAACTTTTTTTTTCTTTCACTGGATTTCTCTAGATTTTTAGCTCAAGTTCAGGGGCTGAGCATATTTCTTTCACTGGCTCTGGTTCATGGTATGAAGTGTGTTTCTTTGGCTCTGAGATTAGGGTCAGAGTACTAGATTTTTTGCTCAGGGATCAGTTGGTTTTATGTTCACTTGATCAGGGGAATATTTGCCTATAGTGTCAGAAAGAAAGTATGTTTCTTTCATTGGCCATGTTTTGCCTTTTGGCTCTATTTTCAGGGTCAGAGTGTATTTCTTTCAGTGATTCTGGTTCTACCCCCACCCCTCCAAAAATGTGTTTCTTTGGCTCTGGTTTCACAGTCATGGTACATTTATTTAAATCAATCAAGTTTCAGGACCAGGGTGGAGTTCTTTCACCAGAATCCCGTGTTTTTTCAGAGCCATCATGTATTTCTTTCCTTGGCTCTGGTTTCATGGCCAGAATGGGTTTATTTTACTGGCTCTGGTTTAGGGGTCATGGAAGGTTCTTTAGCTTACACTTTTACCCTACAGTATCCTGAAGATGAATGTTAAAAGGAAATCCCTCACTATCTCAGAATTGAATATGATAAAGGGTTATTTATTTAAGGCTAGACTCAGAGAACACACTCCTCTGCATGAATGGGGAACAGATGGTGTAAGACGTTATTCTGTCTTTGTGTTGCTTTCATTGGTTAATAAACAAACTGCTTGGGGCCCTTGACAGGTCAGAACATATGTAGGTGGGCAAAATTAGATGGAATGCTTGGAGGAAGAAAGCAGGGTTGGAGAGAGCCACCATGGATATGCCAGAGTCTGATATGCTGAATCTTTCCTGGTAAGCCACTGCCATGTGGCAATATACAGATTAATAGAAATGGGTTAAATCAAGATGTGAGAGTTAGCCAAAAAGAGGCTAGAGCTAATGGGCCAAGCAATTATTTAATTAATACAGTTTCTGTTTGGTTATTTTGGGGCTAAGCAAGCCAGGTGGCCAGGACAAATAAGCAGCCCCTCCTTACAACAAACAGGAACCAAATCCAGCAGCTTGAAGAGAGAGGGAGCATCCACTTTACATTGGCATTTATAGTATAAAAGGCCATACTCAAGTGTGAGGGTAACCTAAATTGCTTATAAATAAGAGTTCACAAGTATTCACTCTATTCCTCACTATTATTATTAGTGGAACTAAGCTCACACTAATATATTGTCCAATCCATTTCTATTTTCTTTTCAAAGAGATCCCTGAGCCTACATAATTTCCTCAAGCCCCAACCCCTAAAAGATGTACCTAAACTTGAGGATAAACTTCGTTGGGAGAGAGGATGTTGTCTTCTAGAATTACTTCCAGCTGTCTTCTTTCTATGCGATCCTGTGAAAGTGAAATTATGGTTAAGTTTCAATAGTCTGTGAATATTTGATAGGGATTTTCTGATGTTCCTATATGGGTATCTGACCAGAAGGTTGGAAAAATGTGCACCATTTCAGCTTACCAAGTTTGAACCATCTTAAGCTGCTGGTACTCAAAATAGGTCTTATAGTACTGCTATCAACATCATGACATCATATCAACCAGGTGGATTCATTGTTGTGGGCCCCCATCTTGTTCCTGGAAACTTCAAAGACAGGAAGAAATTCCAGGTTTCTTCCTGGAAACTTCAAAGACAGGAAGATTCATTGTTCACTATGGAAAATTTAAACATTATTTATAGATATATATATATATTCAATGAAAGGTATAATAGAGACAAAATAGGTATGAAGAAAAGTAATTTTTTTCTAAATTCGTTCTTCTTTCTGTCCCATACCAGGTGGCTTCTGACATGAGACAGAAACTCGAATTTTTCTTTTAACAACATGCTTGGATTTAGAGAAGGACAGGGCCATTGTGCAACTCCAAAGCCAGCTTCAATTTTTAAGTGAGTCATGACTATTACTCTAGTTAATATTCAGAGATTCCTACCATCAGATGACCAGTCCTTATAAGCGATAATTTTCTTTGCTTGTAGCCATGGAGCTGTTACTGGACACAGATATGGGTGAAACTTGCCAGTAGTTCACAAACCTTGTGGTATATAAAATAATGGAAATGGGTTAAACTAAGATGTAAAAGCTAGCCAACAAGAAGATAGAGCTTATAGCCCAGTGAATTAATTAATATAGTTCCTGTGTGTTTATTTCCAGAGTCTGGGTGGTCAGAAAATGAACAAGCAGCCTCCTTACTACATTTTAAGATGGCTGTGAGAAGTAGACTGGGAAAGTCATGTGAGTGAAGTCAGTGAAAAGGACTCATCCATGTTTTTTGGCCCAGTTACTCCTGATATGAATTCCTGTCCTGTCTCCCTTGAATGATAGATTGTGAAGGTAAAATAAATTTTCTCTATCATGCTTTTCTTCATGGGATTTTATCACAGGAATATAAACCTAACTAATAGATCTCTCAAGAAAGAACTCTTTTTACAATAGATGGAGAACATTATAACAATAATGAGCAATAAAATGCTAAGTGTCAGAAAAACAGGGATCTGCTCTGAGATTGTGTTTCTAATTCAAGAAATCTCCCTTCACAGCTGCCTAATAAGACCAGAACAATGACAACAGCAGCAGATATATTAAAGAAATATATTTCAGGGTATCCCAACCTTAGAACTTTAAGCAACAAGAAATGTGATAGTCTGCCCCATAAAAGACTTTCCTGAATGAACTATCTCTTTGAAGCATACAGAACTCCACAAAAAAGGGAGGAAAATTGTTATACAATAGATAAAAATTTGAAAGTTCAAAAATATAAGTGACTTTAAGATATTCTCGGGATTATTAAAATGGCAAAAGAAGTGGAATTCAGCTTTCTGTATATATAATATTAGGTGCTGTCAGGTCTTCTTTGAATAATAAATGAACTAACAAAATGAAAGATATCAAACTGGAGAAAAATATACATTTTTTTATCATAGTGTATTTAGAAATCATGAAAAATATATTTTCAATGCCATTATCAATATGAAGTGAGCTTAACAGAATTGAAAAAAAATCTTTATAAGTATAAAATACATTTCATAATCCAAAAATATTATTATCATTATCAGCTTTAAAATATTGACAAGTGTAGTAACAACTACTGAAATAATCAAAATCACAAGTGACTTTTAATTAGAGAAACAATACATACTGAGGATTTTACTGTGAAACTTGGGAAAACTTCTGGAAGAAATGTTAAAAAGCATAAATATAAGCATGAAGAGAAAGGTCACATAATTATAGACCATCATACTTAGTAATATTACAATTCCAGTTTTCATCAAATGTGTGTACATATTCAACCTAATGCCCTTTAGAAACAGTAAGTCAACCTATTTGTAAATTTGATCATGTCCTATAAAATTTACAAACAAAATTAGCAATAATTTGCTACCCCAGGATATGGTATATAGTAAATCATTTGAATTGAAAAATACTATACATAAAGATACAAAACCAAGGGAGTGAGATACAGACATAAAGCAAATCAGGTTTCTATAACAGATAAGATTTCCTATATTAAGATTTTTTAAACACAAGTCTAAATTATTTCATAATTTCAAGTTATAAAATTCCTTGTAATTCTTTTAGGTGTTGTAAATTCTTATTTCAAGTAGTTTACATATAAACATAAAAATATGTCAAAGTTAATAACAACTTTTTTACTGGGTATATGGTAAAAATATAGCTGTGTATGTCAAATACAACATGAAACTATTTAGGAATTATTTGCATACAATAGAGGAACTGGATATGTATGATATTGGTGATGGAAGAGAATGTTTAGATTGCTAATCCGTGACTTCCTTTCTGAGACATTGATTTCTGGTAAACTTTATTGAAATCCAGGCTAAAACTTGATGTGATATTCCAGATAGTATGTGGAAGAGCAGTATAATGTAGCAGGTACCCCATGGGAGCCAGCATTCACTCATCTCCAATATTTCATCATGGAGCTGATAGTAAATATGTGATAATCTCTGAGAAAACCAGCTCATGCTATTCTTATCCAGATTCTTGTTTGAGATAGTAAATTTTTCTGTCTTAAATGCATTCTCAAATATGATATATTAAGATAAACTCTCCTCACTGAGCTGCATCTGTTCTCTATTTAGCATTGTGATTAATGTACAAAAGCTCATAAAATAAATCTGACATAATATAAATTTAGTGAAATTAAATTTATCAATTTTCATCAGTATTTGAATGTATAGGACATGGTAGCAATATAAATTTGTTAAATCAGTAGTCTTTTACTTTGGGTATTCTGAATAAATATTTAATTGAATGAAAACAAAATTTCTGTGCTTAATGTTTTCCACATACCAAAAGAACAAAATATTAAAGAATATAGCAATACAAAACAGTAAAATCAATCAAAGAAGCAAGACTTCAGGTTCAGTGTGACAGCTATTGAAGACTTAAAAGAGACAAAATTCTTTGGAAGATTAAATTATATATGTTACAACTATAAATGCATCTCTAAAAATTAAAATATAAAAGAACATGTGAAGTATATGTCAGAAAAAAATTTTAAAAGCATAATTTTTAAAAGTGAAATGACATTAACATTTCATTAAATTGCAAATTGATGTAACGTAGAATTAATTTTATCCTAAAAAAGGAAAAATCTTCACTGAAATGTTTTTGTTCATTGTAATAACTTAAGTAATTTGGCATTTTAAATCAAGTTTTTATATAAAGCTAAATTAATAGCACTACTTAGGCTAGTCCTAAACATTAGTGTTTCAAACATGGTGTATTTTTGTAGCTTTTTAACATTTAAAAATCTATAGTAATCAATAATGGCTTTAAAACATTATTATAATTTGTTAGGAATTCCCATAGAATTCTTATTTTTTGTTATAAACTTATTCAATCTTGACTTTTTTTCAAATAAACATAGAAATTATTAATTAAATATCACATAATCTTCATGAACATTATTGTCTTCATTCTATGAGATTCTTAGCATATTTTACAATTTTATAGGATATTGGATTCAACATATTCTTTAAAAGCCTGAAATATCAAGTATATCTGTAATTTTAGGAATTAAGCAAAGAGACTGAAAATGAGTCATTACTTTATGCATTCTAAGGTATCGAATAGCATTCAAATGCTTTGATTTTCATTCTACCAAAACACATCCAGTCTGTCTTTTGTTCTTTTGCTTTGATTTCTTTGATTTTTTTGGAACTTGTTAAATTTTTTCAGCATGACTATTTTTAATAGGAGATTCTATACTATATGGTGTGAATTTATTATTTGACACTATTCAAATTTAATGCTGAAATAATTGATTTTCACTCCAAATTGGTTGCTGCCTTCTAGTTCTCAAGAGATTTATGCTCACCTTTTAAGTTTTATGTTTTCTTGAGATTTTGAAAATAAGTGTAAATAGGTAAAATGAATTTATTGATCTGTTACCCTCACCAGAAGGTACTGTGGAACTTGCCTGGTCTACACAAACCTTGCTGAACGTAAGAGGAGTGCCTGTCTCTTCTGAATAGTAAAAGTCTATCAGAAAAAAATGATAAAAATGAATAACAAATAGCAAGATAAAATAAAAAGCTGGGTGGTGGTGGTGCACATCTTTAATGCCAGCACTTGGGAGAAAGGGGCAAGCAGATCACTGTGAGTTTGAGGTCAGCCTGGTATACAGAAGCTAATACCAGTACAGGTACAAAATTAAAGTAAAATCCTGTCTTGAAAAATGAAAAGAAAAATAAAGAATAATGATGAGATTCTAAACAGGAACACTGAATGAACTACACAAAGATGAGGTAAGACAAGTAATTAAGAAGGGTAAGTTCTAGTTTTATGAAGTCTTACAGGGTATTATTATCAAAGAGAAAAGGATGGTTGTAAATAGACTTGTGTCTTTTTCACACTAAAAAAAAGGAAATGGGTTTTATCTTGTTTAGTTTTAAGGGAAGAAACAACAACAACAACAAAAAACACTCTACTAACAATTGCTCTGAAATACATGAGATCTAAAGGTAGGTTGAGCAAGAGTTAATCCTGCAAAACAAATTCACATAAGTGAAAACAAAGAGAAAAGATTTGTAATAGTCTTTTTTTTTTACTAGATTGATCCTCTTTTTATAATAGTCCATAGAATATTGGAAATATTTTGCAATAGTTCATAGAATATTGGAAAATTTCAGTTTTTCAGAAATAAATCTGTATAAGCATGTTGGAATATATTGTTTGCATTGTCACAGAAAATATCCCATACAGACTGAAAGGGAAAGGAAGAATTTGCTACCACTATAATACAAAGAGGACTAATTCTATGGACTGGTCCTGGGTTGCTAAATGGTAACTTGATCAAAGGAATTCAACCATTTGCTATGTGTCCTTGAAGACTGAGATCTGAATTGAGACTGAAAAATAATAGCAGCAACTTTCTTTTAAATATCATGTTGTATTTGAATGATATGTAAACAAATGAAAATCGTGCATGAAAGTTTCACATGTTTTTATAATTAATATACCACATAATACTTACATTAGATTTTCAAAATCACTGCTTCCTCCTCCCCATCAATTTGTAGTGGAAACATTCAAAATAACATATTGCAAGTTGGTTTTCTTTGTTCTTATTTTGTCATTATTGTATTTATTTACTTTAGTTCTTTGAGAATTTCATAGATATTAATAGCACATCCTGATAACTTTTTCTCTACTTACTGTTTTCGGTGCCCATCCTTCTCTTTATGCCTCCTATTCCTCCTTACCAACGCCTTCAACACACTCATTACTTTTGAATTCGTTTTATGACCAATTTTATTTAACTAGTACAATGTGAATAACGATTGGGTGGTTGGAATTATCAGTTTTGGGTTAGCAAGTTCCTATCTGAAGGAAATAACTCCTTGTATTCCCAAATCATTGAGTAGCAAATTGTTCTGAAATGAGGGATAAGGATGTTTGATCTCTCCATCCATGCCTGAATTCTTGAGACCATTTACTTTGAAAACATTGTGCAGACATCCAAAGCTGCTTTCTTTGATTCTGCTATGACATGGTGATGCTTAAAAGGTTTGATTTTGTGGCACTTTTCCTTATTTTTCAGCTCTTACATTCCTTTTGCTCATGCTTACACAAAGTTTTCTAAGCCATTGAAAGAACAGAGCAAATGTCTTGCTTAAACTGAACACTCATCTTTCACTTATCCTCAGTACTTTGTGTGGAAACTTAGTGTTACCATTCACTGACGTAATGAGAAGGAAATAGTTGTCTTATTAAGACATTTGACTCTTAGTATAAATACAAATGTTTAGAGAACAGCTTGTTACTGTGTCACCCTCACTAAAAACAGCACTCAGTCTCTTAGCTCATAAGAACTGTGACCTCCACTGTCATGGGACTTGAAACAGTTTACAATACAAGGTAAATACAGGGAACATGATTCAAATTATATTAGAAGGCAGTTGGCCACTCCATAAAAATATTCTTATTGTTTTACAGTTAGTTATGTCTTCCTTGCATACTGGTCTGGGAGTTCATAAAATTCATAGATGAGTACAACTTTTTTTTTCTTTTGGTTTTTTGAGACAGGTTTCTCTGTAGCTTTGGAGCCTGTCCTGGAACTAGCTCTTGTAGACCAGGATGACCTCAAACTCACATAGATCTGCCTGCCTCTGCCTCCTGAGTGCTGGGATTTAAAGTGTGCACCACCACTGCCCTGCTGAGTACAACTTTTATTATAGAAAGCCTGCACAGGGCCTTCTAGAAAGATACCTCTCCTTTAGGTTTCTACAGCTTTCTTTACAAAGACAAGAAATAATAGATGCCAGAATGAAATGGAAGATTTTTAATAGGTGCATACTTCGCATAATTCTTTATAAAGGAACAGATAGTAGTAATTGCTATGGACTATAACAATTACATATGTATACATGTCATGTATATATATATATATGATAATAATATAGGCTAAAAGAAAACAATGAAGAAGCATTACTTCTGAATCTTAAGGAAAAGAACTTCCAAAAGATATTAGTTTTATATAGTGGTGGTTGAGGGTTTGAAGTGAGGGGGCACTGAAAAACTCAAGTAATTTTAATCTTATATTTACAAGTAGATTTATTCAACATTTTTATTGAGCATCTCTTTTACATGTGTAACTCAACTTTAGAGCACAAAATGGAAAATAATTCCCCATGTTTAGAGAGTTGTGATTTTTTGTTGCTGTTGTACAGATGAAGCAGATAGAAGGAGATCTTGGCTTAGAAGTCTGTCTTTCAGAGGTGATAGGGTGAAGAGAAGACTTTAGAGTTCCCTCAGCACACAGTAGCTTGTTACAATGCTGCACAGATAGTGTCACTGCATTCATGTTCTCTCCAATTGAGACTGTCAATCATGAGTTTATAACACAATGAGGTACTTCTACTGCACTGTATAAGAAGAATTGATCCCTCCCAACAACACAGCATTGCAGAGCATAGGGTACTGACCTGTGGCATAGAACAAAGATCAAAAGTTACAGAGTCACAAACACACAAAGGAAAGCCACTGTAAAGCTAACTGGTAGTAAATGGCTTGGCATTTCATAAAACATATTGCAGGCTGTCAATTTGCTTAAAGTCTGATGATTGAAAAAGTGTTTGAAATGTATTTTGGGGATGTTTATTAAGGGACATTAATAAAATAGCTTTTAAACAGAAGGGAAAATGTTCAGGCCATGAACACGGTATTAGAGAGGAGGTAATGGCAGGGCGGATTTGATCTTTACAAATTAATTTCAAGTATGAAGCTCTCAAGCAACAAAAAGAAAGAAAAACACAAAATATATCATAACTTCTATTTTATTTCATAAATTAAATGTAGCTAGAGACAATGCTATGACAATGTAAAACTGAAAATTCTTCTGAGATTTTATACTTTTGGAATAGGAATGCATTACTATTAATGAAAGTTGTTGTTTTACACACACACATATATAATAAAAACACAAGCATATATGTATTGTGTATTTGTGTATATATAAGTATGTAGGTTTGCATCAATTTACTTAATTTAATGGTATATATCTATATTGACAGGTGCTCAGATTTTTCTTTCACAGTGCACAGTGGTTGTTATAAAGTGGCTACTTTCTCATCGACTGCATTTATGAGCTTAGCTTTCTCATGCTGAGCAATGTCCCATGTTGGTAGTTCTTTTCAGTAGAATATGAATGAAAGTCTCAAGTGCTATTTCAATCCCACTGCTTTGTTTATAAGACAAATGTCATTCTTTCCTGTAGCTGCATGTGAATAATAACAGAGCCAAGCATTATAAAATGCTTTGTGAAGACAGAAAACTGGATCATTAAAAAATGGGTGAAAGTGTCAAAATGACTCAGCAAGCAAAGCCTCTTACAGTCACACATGATTGCCTAAGTTCCCACCATGGGGACCATGTGGTAGAAGAACCAATTCTGGTATATTGTATTCTGACTGTTGATGGGGAAGTTCAGCCAATCGCATTTAGCTAGGGTGTAGCCTCCTGGGACCAGGGAAGATAAACTTGGACATCCAGGTGCGCTCTCTCTCTTCTCTGAGTGTGCTAGACCCCAGTCGTGTGAGTTTCCTTGTTTTCCATTTATTAAACTAAATCTGTTGTATTGAGCTGGTCTGGTTAATCCTAGCTTACCGGTCGACCACACCCATCAATTGGAGCCCAACACCTGACCTTGGGGCTTTTTTTGGAACCCTTTAAGGAAAAAAAGAGGGATAATTGATGATTGGACAATAGATTAAATATTTGTGAGTTATTGTTTTTAGAAAATTATATTGGTATCGATTCTTATATATTGAT
>LOEQ01003636.1:175960-187326 GCA_001685075.1 Bramus lutescens | reverse complement strand
CTTGTAATTTTATATTTGATGTCTGTTCCTATTGTATATAGTTGTATTGGGTTTCGTTCAATCTTGTTTAGACAAAAGGGGGAGATGATGGGGAAGTTCAGCCAATCACATTTGGCTAGGGCTTGGCCTCCTGGGGTCAGGGAAGATGAACTTGGACATCCAGGTGTGCTCTCTCTCTTCTCTCTGTGCACTGGACCCAGGTCGTGTGAGTTTCCCCATTTTCC
Organism: Bramus lutescens; assembly: GCA_001685075.1. NCBI lineage: Eukaryota > Metazoa > Chordata > Mammalia > Rodentia > Cricetidae > Bramus > Bramus lutescens. The sequence goes on along the minus strand of LOEQ01003636.1, from coordinate 187,102 downwards.
AATTACTAAACTAAATCTGTTGTATTGAGCTGGTCTGATTAATTCTAGCTTACCGGTCGACCATGCCCATCAGACTGGCACTCATGTACACAAGTAAATGTATACATTTAATAAAATATAATAAATATTCGAAAATATATAAAATGAAACTGATTTATTAGCATAAGCCAATAGGCACAGCAAACAGCAAAATACTCTTTATCTTTAGGGTAATATACCCATGCATATGTGTCATATTCATATAACAACAATACACACACACATGCACACACAAACAAACACAGATGATAGGTAGAGATATAGATTGATAGGTGATAAATAGATAAATGAGATCTCATTGTTTCCCAGATTTCCAACTTTCTGTTTGGACTATGCTCAAATAACATTTATACCTTAGCCTCAAGTGTGAGGATTACAGGTATGCAGGTATATAACAGCATGTATGCTGTTCTACATAAAATTTAATTTACTTATTTCTTGTTAAACTAATGTAACACAAAGTCATCACTCAAATTGACATTAATTTATCTTATCATGTAAAATATATTTTATATTTTTATTCTTGAAAATTTAATACATTTATACAATAAAATGTGATCATATCTATATCATTTTCCTTTTTATATAGCTTCCCTATTCCCTTTGATATATACCCCTCAACTTATTTCTTTAAAAAATTATCCCAATTTCAATTTTGGCATTCTTATCGCAACAATTTTTAATAATATATCCTAACTTATAAGAATTTTTCTAATTATTTCATTGAAATATGATGAACAACATTGAAACAATTCAACATAAACAAAGGTAATTGTACTTGCAAAATATTCAGGAAGATAGAGAGTAGATTCTTCCATGATTTTCCTTCTCAAACTAGGTAGTTGTTACAGTTTCCTTAGGAAATGATGGTATCTGTAAAACCCTTCAAAATGAATTGAAATGTAATAAAGACAAAATCTACATCCAATATTTCCTTTCCTCTAATATGATTTGGAATTTAAGTAAAAATTAAAATAACAAAATTTTTAAAGAGTAAAAAATGACTTTTCTATTTCCATTAAACAAATTTGTATGTTTATTTCATAATTGCTTGTTTTCTCACCTGTATCTTGCTTATCTGGCAATATAATATTTATTATAAATATATTTGAAAAAGAATAACAGTCTATAAGCTAGTGAAAACTTTTAAAGTTTCTAGTATATTTAATAAATTTCGGAATATTTAGTAAATTACTAATATTAGATAAATCTTTGATTTGTTTTCTGTAAAGTGATTATTACTTGCAGGTTAAAAACAACAGAACACAATATTTGACTGAATCTAGAAACCTTGAACTCTAGGGTAAAACCTATGGTCTATCCTCCACTTAACCATAAATTACTCCCAACTTATTATTACTTATAATTCCCAACTTAGTCAAAAATGCATTAATTACAAAATACCTGAATTTTACCCTGAGGATATTTCTCAGAAAACAATAAAAATTGCTAGAAGTTCATGATGTGGTACATATAAATAAAGTGACTGATAAGTGAAATTCAATTTGGAAATGTAATTAAATCATAAAATAAAATGATTTTCTTTATGCATTCCTATTTAAAGTATTAATATGATTGTAATTTCTAATGTAAAAGATACTATGTGGATTTCCCTGAAATAATTTTATTACATAATGCCATAATATATTTGGAATAATATTCTTATATAGAGAGTGGTTGTTTGAATAAGAATGTTCCCCATATGCTCATATATTTGAAAGCTTGGTCATAAGGGAATGATACAGCCTAGGAGGAGTTGGCAGGTGTGACATTGTTAGAGTAGATAGGGCCTTGTTGGGAGTAGTTTTTGATGTTTAGGACGACAGGCTCAGGGTCTTTCTATTCTTGCTGTCTGTCAAACGATCTGTATAACTCTCACCTACTTCTCCAACACTAAGTCTGCATGTGTTCCCTCATGATTTCTATCATGATGATAATAGATTAAAAGTCTGAAAGTGTAAACAATCCCCAATTAACCATTTATTTTCTTTATATAAGAATTTCCATGGTCATGGTGTCTCTCTACAGTATTAGAAACCTTGACTAAGGTATAGATTTTGGAAGTGTATCATTTCTTTCTACTATAAAATTGTATGAGTCCATCACCAGTTAATTAGAAAAAAATAGAAATTAATGTAAAGAAAGTTTAGTACAATATAAGCAATGCCCTAGAGTTATCTTTAGGATCTTTAGACTAAGTCTACAATGTTATTAGTTTGACATAAGACTTTAGAGATTTAATAAAATATACAAATTCAAACTAAGTTAAAAATCATTCAAACATATTGCAGTGCCAAGATAAATATTGTTAGGATTTTACTTTAGCCCAATATGTTTTATACTTCTGTTCATTCATAAGCACACATTAAAACACTATTTTCTCATTCTATATTTTCTAAACCTATCTTGTATTGTTTTATGTGATTGGCTGTTTTTCACTATATGCATGTATGTATATGTTAGACATACCCATAGAGGTCAGAAGAGGGAATCAGAAGCCCTACCCTAGAAGCAGTTACAGATGCTTGTATGCTGCCATGCTGGACCTGGGAATTGAATCCAAATACATTGCATGAGTAGTCAGTGCTCTTAGCCAATGAGCCAGCCATATTTCTAGCCCTATTATTAGCATTGTTACCATGTACTATTTATTATATTTTTGTTCTAAAATTATCTATGTGGATTATTTTTTAATGGACATGATATTAATGTTTCTTTAGAATTGTACAATATATTTGCAAGAAAAATCTAGCTATGGAGCCTATAAGATGTTATTTGGCTTCTATTAAAACTAGACCATAGAGAAAGATCTGAGGATAGAGGGGATTAGCAGATAAAAATTAGTGAAAGATTTCAATGTGGTTTCATGATTGTGACATGGTATTTTAATGAAGATTTCTTGAGTATAGTTAAGAAAAATTTAGTGATTTGCAATTGTGTTTAAAATATAACTTCCACATAATTTTGAGCACATATTTTTTGTAAGTTATATTTTTGATTTTATATAGAATGTAAATTTTTAGTCACATATATATTCTATGTGTCTATATTGTAGTAACTTTTAAATTATGCATGTGATGATTGAACTCGTATTACTTTATGTGACAGGAAGTATGTCAAATTTATATTTTAAGTGTAGGCTCTGAACAGATTTTTGCATCTTTCTAAAACATTATTCTTTACTCAAAAAATGACAAATGTGACCAAATATAACCATAAGAAAAATGTTGAAATGAGCTTAATTAGACAATAAGGATGTAAACTAAGTCAATTTTAAGTGCCTTAAGATATATACTAAAAGAGAAGATACACATATAGAAATATATAAAGGATCATGATATTTCAAAACCAAAAATGCATATCTAAAGAGCAAACAAGATTGTTTGTTAATATCATTCTAAACAATATCATTGTAAACCGAAATATTGTTTCTCAATATCATTCTCAACCTATTAGGGATAATCATATAGAAAGGCTTATGATAAGAGAGATCTGTAATCTCATTTTCTACATGGAGATCTGTGATCTTTGTCATTAGGTATAGGAAGAAGCTAGGTAATTAGACAATTTTGGTGATATTTGTTTGTGATCTAACAAATACAGCTTGCCTGATGATAAGAGTGTGGAGCTAAGCTATTAGTTAGAAGTTCAGGTCAGACAGCGGTGTTGCACACCTTTAATCCCAACACCCAGAGGCAGAGGCAGACAGATCACTGTGAGTTCAAGGCCACTTTATTGGGCAAGATTTATATAGTCTAATAGAGAAACAGAGCCAGGTGGTGGTACCTCATGCCTTCAATCCCAGCACTTGGAAGTCACATGAGTATAATCCCAGCACTAGAGAGGCAGATACAGGAAGGGATATGTCTGGGTGGAGAGAAGAATATAGGGCAGGAGGAAACAGGATCTCATTTCATCTGAAGTTCAGGGAATCTTGCCCCATTCAGTTTGAGGATTAGGTAGTGGTAAAATGTCTCTAGTAGTTTGCTCCTTTACTTCTCTGATCTTTCAACATTTATCCTGCTATCTGCCTCTGAGTTTTTAATTACTAAGATTAATTTAAAAATTAAGATTAATTTTTAATTACCAATTAGAATTTGCACTGCAGACAATGGTAAATCTTAGAACATTTTAGCAGATAGGAATTACATTCATGTAAATAAACGAACTTTCTTTTACAAGCAGAGATAAACAAGAAACAAGATAAGACATAGAAGGAAGAAAAATAATAACAATGCACACAATCAAACAGCATACTGAACAAATAAATTTTCATCAAAGGTTGATATCTTCCAAAATATTTTGGAACAAAATCCAAATCCAGGTTACATCTGAAAAACAAAATCATGAGGTTTGAATTTCTGTCTACTTCTGAAGTCTCCTTGGCTTTCATATATATATATGGATTGATGTTTTCTCTCTGTGTTTTAAATGTTATTTATGATTTAACTCTCTTACATTATTTTTATATGTGCAGAAATCACTCAGGTATGTACAAATTCCTATATATTGAGTTATTTATAAAGTGTTTTATTTCACATTAATATCTTTCTGCTATATTGATGGATCTATTTTTACCTCTTTCCAAATCACATATTGCATGTTCATGTCTATGCACACAAAGACTTATTTACTTTTTCTTGAACACTTTAATAATTGTAGTTATTACACAAGTAACACAGGTATTTCCTCAGGACATTTTAGTCTAAATAGTTTTGTAAGATCATAGTGCATTCTCTGTAATTTTCTCTCCTTATCTCTTTACTTTTCTGTGCTTCACACTGAGGTTCTTGCATTGCCTGACATGTAATAACAACAGTATGACCTTATGTTATATCGCTTTCTGGTTATTTCTCTTATTTGACTCATAGATTATTTGATCTTTACTTGGAATAAAAATATGATATTTGGAAACATTGGTTAATGCAATCAAGTTAAGGAAATCTTATAGTGTTTTAATATTACACAAATTTGATTGCTGAATTTGTTTTCTTGAAAAATATTAGAAAATTTGAGTCAGAAAACTTTGTTGCATATCAAGAATCAAGAGTTGGAAGTCAGTAATAACCACACTATGCTTTAATGAAGAAAGGATCAAGCAAGGACACTCATGAGTATATTTCCTTGAAAGTATCCATACTTGTACATAAAATGACAGAAAGGACATTGTCTACATGTGAGTAACCAAGTAGAGACAAAATGTTGATACATGAAAGAACAGAGCAAGACAGAAGAGAAACCAGAATTTCACAGAAGCAGAGACAGAATAGCTAAAAAGTGCTCAGATATGTCAATCCAAACACAGGTTCTTGCATCACTCTGTTGTGGGATGGAAATGTGAAAACCCCATCCAAACAGTAAGATGGATTGCTCTGGAGATGAGAAACTGGCAGGTTCCCACTCAGGGGAAGCCCACAGTCCTCACAAAGACTCAAATGCATCCGAGGTCTTGATTAATAGCTGGAAAGAATCCCATTTTTTTTTTTTTTGACGAGTGTGTTTGACTGAACTTGATTGGTCCTGGAATGTTTTCTTTTTTTTTAATTTAGCTATGTTGAATTATTTAGAATAGAGAACTAATACATTGGAGAATGTAGCTTACTGTAGTCCCACGGTAAGGCATAGAAATGGGAAGCAGTTGTTGACCTCATGAGGGTTGTGTGATGACAAAGTGCAGCCAAAGGAGGCTTGGCTCAGGCAATGAAAATCATAACTATGCTTTCAATCCCCAGAAACAGATTCTATCAGCTGAAGGTAACTCTGAACTGTGATGATTCTGATCCTGCAGTCAGTGGGTATATTAACCTCTGGAGCTACCTATCTATTCTTGAGTATATAGTATATAATAGAGATATTAAAACTTAAGGTATCTTTGATATATGGGGACAGGTACATCATCAGCACAGATCTTAGTGCTATGGCTGCTTTTCATACTTCTTTTGTACCTGAGATTCATGGTAATGTTAAGTATTTAACCACTCCAGGACTATAAACTGTATAATCCCAGGAGAGTCAGAGAATATACCCATCCAGAAAAAGCACAGCAAAGAGTGGTCAGCACAGCTCTTTGGCAAAGAAAGAGAATATTTAGTTCAAGCGCAAAACTAGTTTAAACAATGTAAAACCAAAGAAATGATATTTGAACACACCCGTAGCCCAGTAAATTATACAAGAACTTGAGAAGTCAAACAGAATATCCTCTGAATCTGACACCTCATCACATTTTGGTCACTAGAGATTTCCTAATTTTTAGCTATAATTTTAGCAGTATTTTAAAATTTTCCATTTAAACAAGTTTTTAAGATTTATTTCCCTACATACACTTAGCTAAAATTTTTGGATAGCTCTTTCACTATTAGGCAAAGTAGCCCCTGTCACAACTTGCCCTTGTCATTTCCTGCCTTTTTTTCTTTTATACGTTTAATTTATATGTTCTATTATATCCACATTATGAAATATTAATTTTCTCTACCATATTATTTATACAACTAAAATTGACTTTAATTTTTGTTCCCTTTTTACATGTATCTAATTTTATTAGAGCTTTTTCACTATAGTCATTGTTTTGTTTCCTTTAGTCTTTAAATCATCTAATAAATTTTTTTACAATTTTGTTCTAATAGCCTACATAGTATTCTTCTCTACACATTATATTGTCTTTGAAAACTTACTTTATCATGTTCCTGTGTTTTTCTTATTCTGCCTTCTTCTTTTACCTGGCTCATTTGCTGGTTCCAGCAGTGCCTTAAATATATTGTAAATTAATAATATATAGGAAGAAAAAATATGTCAACATATTATGTTATTTCAAAGAGAAATAGAACTAGAAACCATTGACAAGGAAACCTATTAAAGCTAAAAAAATATTTGTAGACAGAATAATACATTCATTGTTGGTCAAATGATCATTAACAAAACTGAGAGGAATTTAAAAATATAGAATCTATAAAAACATAAAACACAGCTTTTTAGTAAGACAATAAGAACTAAAAAAAAGTTTACAGCCAAGCTCACATTAAAATAACCATTGAGAACTTTTGATAAGAATCAAAAATCTCTAGCCAAACTAATGAAAAGAGAAAGAAAACACACAATAAAAAATTAGAAATGAACCTTGGGATCTCGGTCCAGTACTCTCATGCGGGTCTTTGTCTCTATCTCCAACCATTGCCAGATGAAGGTTCTATGGTGATATTCAAGATAGTCATCCGTCTAACTACAGGACAAGGCCAGTTCAGGCACCCGCACCTCTACTGCCCAGGGTCCTAGCTGGGGACATCCCTGTGGACATCTGTGACCCCCTTTATAGTCAAGCCCCACAATGTCTCCCTTAATTAAGATATCTTCTTCCCTGCTCCCATATTTGTCCTTACTCCATCTTAACCATCCCATTTCCCCAATTCTCCCCAACCCTCCTCTCCTCCTTTATCTCTCCCCCTCTTCCCTTCCCTCACCCCACCCCCACTCCCATGCTCCCAACTTTTGCCTGCTTCCAATTAAAGAGCACAATGTGGGAGAATATGACCAAGGAAGTCAGTACCATGAGGGGTTGATACACCAACTGAGACAGTGTGTCTGAACTAATGGGAACTCACCAAAGCCACCTGGAATGGGACTGAATGAGCATGGGATCAAACTGGACCCTCTGAATGTGGCTGACAATTGGGGCAGACTGAGAACCCAATGATAATGGCACTGGGATTTGTCTCTATGGCATGCACTGGCTTTTTGGGATCCTATTCTATTTGGATGCATACCTTTCCAAGCCTCGATGGAGGGGGGAAGGCCTTGGACATCCCACAGGGCAGGATACCCTGCCCTCTCTTAGGACTGGAGGGGGACAGGGAGAGGAGGAGTAGGGGAATGGGAGAGAAGTGGAAGGAGGGAAAGACGTAGAAATTTTGATACCTAGTATTAATAAAGTAACAAAAAAATAAAAAAAATAGAAATAAAAATGAAGGGTACAAATCTGTGGCATCAATGAGGAATACTTTGAAAACATATAATTCCAAACTAAAAAATCTAGATGAAATGCACAGATATGGATTAATGGATAAATTCCAAGATACATTTGACCTGACAAAATAAACCAAAGGCTATAAGAAACATATTCAAACAGATAAGAAATAAATGAATGAAACAGAAGCAAAAATTATCATCCCTACTTAAAATATAATACAGGACCAATGAAATTAGCTCTTAAATTCTTCCATATTTTCCAGTAAAAGTTGACATCCATGCATTTCAAATGGTTCTGCATTTTAGAAAGGGGATGAAAACAACCAAATCCATTTCACAAACTAGTATTGAAATACCCAAACAAGAAAGCAGCAGAAAAGAAAATAATTACTGTTTCCACTCATTAACTGATTTTAAATGGTCAATAAACCATTTGCAAGTCAAATCCAAAAACACTATGACTGAGTTAGTTCATCCCTGGTTTTCAAACTAATTCAATATACAAAAGTCATAAATGGAAAAGAAACAAAAAAAGACAAAGACTCTAGAAATATAGTTACATTTTAGTAAATGGAGAAAGGAAATCTGACAAAATTTTCTCTTCTTTAAAAAAATCCCTGGAAAAACAGAATAGAAAGAACCCCATTAAAATTACAAAAAGCCACATATGGCAGAGCTCTAGGTTGAATACCAACTAGGGTATGTTGAATGAATTCCCTTTAAGATCACAGACAGGGTAAAGGTGCTTACATTCTTCAGTATAGTGATTTAAATTCTTATCAAGAGCATTAAAAGCAATAAGAATGTAATGCAACACCTGCTCTATGCACTACATGCTATGGTAAGGTTCGCAGCGGGGCAAGGGCATGAATATTAAGGAACAAGAGACATGGGTAATCTGTGAAGAGAGAATGCCTAAAGCCTCTTTATTGTGTTCCAGAGCAGCTTATATACGGTCTCCTTCCATGCCCTAAAAACTATCAGCTGCAAGTACCCCAGAAACCACTCCCTGGACATCAGGAACTACTGAGGAACTTGTGCTCAGAGCAGCTGCAAAACATTTGTTTGCTCAGAGCAACTGCAAGCATAGAAAAACAAGTTGTTTACTCTGGCAGGCAGGCAAAAAAATCACAGGAAATTCAGGGTCTCGTAGTCCACAATCCCCAACATAAGACAAGTAGAAGAAATGAAAGAGAAAGAAACAATAAGAAGTAAAGACATTCCTGTTTTCAAAAGATATGGCCCTATACACAAGGGACCATACAAATTCTGCAAGAAAACTCATCTCTCTACAGATTTTTAGGTAAGTAGTAGGCTACAAAATCAATATATAGAAGTCAGGAGCTTTTCAGTATATTAATAATTCGATAACAACTTTCCAAGATGAAAATCTTGAAAAAAAATTTGCACAGTAGTTTAAAAATAAGTTCAAGAAAAACCCAAACAAATCAGTTGAAGTGCCTCTAAAATTAAAGACTTGTCACATTCATACATTGGTAGAATTAATATTGTAAAATAGATATATTACCTCAAGTAATCTATATGTTGGAAATATATTCCACCATAATTCCATTTAAAACATTCTAAAATTCTAAGAAGAATGACCAAGAATATTAAAAGCAATTTCAAGAACAGTGATGCTGGATAATTTCTAATACTTGATTATAAAATATAGTTTATAGCTATAATTGCAAACATAGCCTAGGACAGGCAGAAAACGTATGTATAGAAAATGGCAGAAAGTGTAACATGTGATCCATAAATAAATGCTCACATCTACAACTACCTACATTTTGAAAAATGACAAAAATTTCTACTATGACATATATATCTCATTCAACAAATATTCAAGGAACACTCTTTACATACATACAGGATAAAAATGGAAAAAACATGAAGAACTTGAGAGAAGAGGAAAGGACTATTAGGGACAAGGAGGATGATCAGCAACAGGAGAGCTAAGGGACACAGATGTGGCTAAGAAAAATATATAATTCCAGATATGCAAAAATTATATAATAAAACCAATCATTTTGTTTCAAAGTTAAACTTTTTAAATAAAAATCACAGTAAAATGTTGTCAGTACAATTGTCTCTTTCAATATTTTTATCTCCATAAAATCTTAAAGCCAAAGTAATGATAAATTTTACCATGGTTGGATAATAGATTCTCTAGAAAAGAATCAAAGGGAAATATAAAGGATATGGAACTGATTATATTGGAAAATTCTAAATAAGCTACTTTCCCACAAAGCATTAGTTAGTGCTAATAAGAAAATAACTATGTATAAGTGTGCATCTTTAACTTGTGGTGGCCATGGCATTAAATCCATCCCTTCTCCCTTTAAATGCTACACACTAGAATGCTAGTACCTCAGTAGAGCAAATTTAAGATTAAGACATGACACGGTAAGAACAAAGTTTCAGAGGTTGTCATCTTGATACTAGCAGGCTTCTGTTTCAAGTTTTCCATGATGAAACTGAAGAGCAACTGAGAAGCTAACACAAATATTTTGTAAGAATTCCTATTGATATTAGATGTGGGTTTTCTGTAATTGGGAGCTTAGGGGTGGGGTGTGGGTAAGGGGAGTTGGGAAAGAAAAGTGAGAAGGGGAGGATGGGGAGAGCTTAGGGAATGGGATGGTTGAGATGGAGGAATGGTGGATATGGGAGCAGGGAAGTGTATATCTTAATTAAGGGAGCCATTCTAGAGGTGGCAACAGACTTGACTCTAGAGGGGTTCCCAGGTGTCCAAAGAGATGTCCCCAGCTTATTCCTTGGGCAGCTGAGGAGAGGGAGCCTGAAATGGCCCTATCCTATAGCCATACTGATGAATATCTTGCATATCACCATAGAACCTNCCAAGGTCCAAATGAGGAGCAGAAGGAGGGAGAACATGAGCAAGGAATTCAGAACCGGGAGGGGTTCCCCTACCCACTGAGACAGTGGGGCTGATCTAATGGGAGCTCACCAAGGCCAGCTGGACTGGGACTGATGGTGCATGTGATCTAACTAGATTCTCTGAACATGGTGGACAATGAGGGCTGACTGAGAAGCCAAGGACAATGGCACTGGACTTTGATCCTACTGCATGTACAGGCTTTGTGGGTGCCTCGTCAGTTTGGAAGCTCACCTTACTAGGCC
>LOEQ01003636.1:106922-154927 GCA_001685075.1 Bramus lutescens | reverse complement strand
ATTGGTCATCAAAAGAACAAATAATCCAATAAAAAAGGAGTACAGACCTAAACAGAGAACTCTCAATAGAGGAATCTAAAATGGCTTAAAGACACTTAAGGAAATGTTCAACATCCTTAGTCATCAGAGAAATGCAAATAAAAACAACTCTGAGACTCCATCTTACACCTGTAAGAATGGTCAAAATCAAAAACACTGAAGACAGCTGGAGAGGCTGTGGGGGTAAAGGGAACACTCCTGCATTGCTGGAGGGAATGCAAGCTGGTACAGCCCCTTTGGATATCAGTGTGGTAATTTCTCTGAAAATTAGGAAAAGACCTTCTTCAAGACTCAGTAATTCCTCTTTTGAATATATATCCAAAGGATGTTCAATTATGCCACAAGGACATGTGCTCAGCTATGTTCATAGCAAAATTGTTTATCATAGCAAGAACCTAGAAACAAACTAAATGCCCCTCAATCGAAGAATGGATAAAGACAATGTGGTAAATTTACACAATGGAGTACTACACAGCAGAAAATAAATAATATCTTCAATTTTGCAGGCAAATGGATGGAACTAGAAACATCATTTTGAGTGATGAAACCCAGACACAGAAAGACAATTAACACATGTACTGACTCATAAGTGATTTTTAAACATAAAGCAAAGAAAACCAGCCCTCAAATGCAGAGAACCTGAACAACAATGAGGACCCTAAAGGAGGCATTCATAGATCTAATCTACATGGGAAGTAGAAAAAGACAAGATCTCCTGAGTAAATTGGGAGCGTGGGAACTTTGGGAGAGATTTGAAGGGAAGGGGAGAAGCAGGGAGGGGAGCAGAAAAAATGTAGAGCTCAGTAAAAATCAATTTAAAAAAATCTCTAACCACATATCCGTTTTGTATCTGAGAACCATCTTCTAGCTTCCATGGGCATCAGACATACGTTTGCTAATGTAGACATACATGCAATCAAACATGCACACATTTAAAAAAAAGAACAAAGAAGGAAAAAATAGAATTTTTGGAGAAGACAATCTCTCAGTGATAATACATTTGCCTGTTCTTCTCAAAGCTTTACTTATATTCCCAATGTCACTCAAAATAAACAGTTTTAATTTTTGTCTTGATTACCATACAGGTATTTATAACAAAGATTTATTTTGAAGTCATACATTATAATTAAATATTTTAACACCAATAATATTGAAAATAATATTATCTTAGATGATTCACTTACTATATTTCAAGCCTATTGACTATTTATGCTTTATGCTTATTCTTGAATTTATAAGACATACTGTAGCTGGACATGAATTTCTTCTTCCCTATTGAAATTGCAATATAATACCAACTTATAATCTTACAATAAGAAACATATAGAGGCCAAACACTCCTGATAAGAGTATCTGGAATGAATAAGAAAATTCTAAACTTGAATTTCTGTTTTTATGATATATACTCATGACCTTAGAAAAATATTCTATCTCATTTTTCTTTGCCTATTGGGAAATAGTAATGTTTCTGCTACACAGTATTGACTAAAATGTTAAATCCATGTGGCTAATTTGAAGTGATTAGGTACCAGAAAGATAGCTCCCTAGTTGCTATGTCATTTATCCTGAAAATCCAATATGATCCTGAAACATATGATGAAGAAAACTGACCTTTGAAAGTTGTTACATGATCATAACCTCTACATATGTACCACATCATGTTCATGACTCTCTTTGCATGTGCATATGTGTGGTCTTGTATGTGTGTCTGTGTTTCTGTATGTTTTTTCTGTCTCGCTGACTCCATCTCTTTGTTTCTATTCTGTCTGTCTCTCTCTTTTACACAAACACACATTTGCACACTCGCATACAGGCACATTTAGTAATAGGCTGCTTGTTTGTTTCTTGGTTGCCTGGCATTTCAGACCCAAAATAATCACACAGAAACTGTAGTAATTAAATCACTGTTTGGCTCATTGGCTCTAGCTTCTTATTGGCTCACTCTTAAAAATAAATTTAACCCATTTCCATTAATCTGTGTATCACCACGTGGCTGTGGCTTACCAGGTAAAGTTCTGGTGCCTGTCTCCAGCAGTGCTACATGGCTTCTTTTTGACTCTGCCTTCTTCTTTGCATTCAGTTTAGTTTTCCTCACCTACTTAAGTTCTGCCCTATCAACGGGCCAAGGCAGTTTCTTTATTTACCAATGGTAATCATAGCATACAGAGGGGAATCCCACATCACCTTCCCTTTTCTGTTTAAATTAAAAAGAAGGTTTTAATTTTAACACACAAAATTAAATATAACAAAATGGGTTTCAAGCAAGAATTACAGTTATAATATTATATATATACCTTATCTTTTATCATATCTATGGAAATTATAATTTTAACTATAAATTCTTCAACTACATCAAAGACTTCAGAAGGATATAATATTACCTAAGTAAACTGAAAGTGCATTGTAAGTAACTTCCAAACTTCTAGAATTGACAGAGACATTTTGTTGCCTGGACTGTCACTGGGTCAGTCTTCTGAACCACTGGGGCATCCAACTTTAGCCTAGAGGCCCATAGTGTTCAATAGACTTTTCCAAGAAGCAGGAAATTTGAAAGACAGTTCCACCTATATTGGAAGTTTGTCAGTCACTTTATTCTTTGTCATGCAGAATGTCTAGCAGAAACTTTCATGAAGCAGGAACCCCAAAGTATCACCTCATGTTTAGAGAAGGTCAACAGTCATTTCTCTGTGGGTCCTTCATGTCCAGTTCTTCAAGCAGCCCAGGCAAGATCAGTTTCTTGCCCAAATGGTTAACCAATTCCATAAGGAGCCTCTTTGATGCCTATCTTCCTCTTGAAGTAGATTGGTGCTGCCAGGAGAAGATGTATCTCATTATCATGAAAAGTCCTAAATTCTTAAAACATTTTAAATGCCATATTTTGAAAGTCTCTGAAATATTTGTAGAATACTTATCTATCTGAAATATATCTTTGTATGTCTAGAAAACCTAACTAACATGACTACAAGATTGACTATTATAGATGACTATCTATTAAGCTATATTTCTTAATTATACCTTACATTTTTAAATGAGCTGAACAAACACAATCCCTTAATTAAGAGCAGAAATATACATATAACAAAACTGACCTTAACTTGTATCAATAAACCAAGACCCATACCAATAGTCGTATAAATACATGATATTTAGTTTAAAAATCTGGTTACAGTTATAGATAAGAAGAATTTATTATTCAAGTAACTTCAGGTAAAATGAAGTCAAATGGTAAATATGATTACTTAATGATTATAATATGATTACTTAAGATTTCGAATGTATATTGAGACAGGAGAGAATTTTATCCTGTTATACTGAATTTGAAATATTTTAGTAAATTTATTATATATATTGGTATTTCCAGACAGGGATTCTCTGTAGATTTGGAGCCTGCCCTGGAACTTGCACTTGTAGCCCAGGCTGGCCTTGGATTCAAAGAGATCAGCCTGCCTCTGCTTCCCGAGCGCTGGGATACATGCATCATTACCACCCGGCATAAATTTATTTTTTGCAATACTTTTCTGGATGTTTATTACATTTGGCTGGAAGAATAATAGCTGCATCAATTATTCTTCTCATTTTTGGGTCCTAATACCTAGCAAGAAGAAACCAAAAGAGAAATGATTTCTTTCAGGCTACAGTTTAAATGCTTTCATCAAATAGTGATAGGAAGACCATGGCAGGAGTATGTGATAGCTAATCATACTACAATGTAGCCAGGAAGAAGAGAACAATGAAAGAAGGGATTAATGCTCTTTCTCTTTTTTTAATTCAGTCTGAAATCCTAAAACATGAAATGTTAAACACATTTAGAAAGTATCTTCTCCCATTAATTTACCCAGTCTGGAAACAAAATAATAGGCAGGCAAGGAAATACTCTTTTTCAGCTGATTCTACATCTAGTCAAATTAACGATAAAACTTCATGACCACAGTAAGTAAAGTTGAATGGTTACTAAGTGAAATGGTTGTATGTCTACTTCTTTTTATGAGTGAACTTATTTAATCACCATAATTCTGTGGGATCAGTTAATTTTCCTACTACTTTGCATAAAAAATTAAGAGTTTTTATTATATGAGGTTCTGTGTGGTTGGCTTTATTTTGAGGTCTTTGATCCATTGGAATTGAGTTTTTTCATGGTGATAGATATGGATCTATTTTTCATTCTTCTACATGTTGATATCCAATTATACCAGCACCATTTGTTGAATATGCTTTATTTTTTTCCATTTGATATTTTTTGAAAACGTGGTACATTTACAAAATGGAGTTCTACACAGCAGAAAAAAATAACGACAACTTGAGATTTGCAAGCAAATATATGGATCTAGAACACATTATATTGGGTGATGTAACCCAGACCCAGAAAGAGAATTATCACATGTAATCACTCACAAGTGGATTTTAGACATAAAGAAAAGAAAAGCAGCCCACAAATCACAATCCCAAGGAACCTAGATAACAAAAAGGACTCTAAGAGAGACATACATGGATCTAATCTACACGGAAAGTAGAAAAAGACAAGATNTCTTGAGTAAATTGGGAGCATGGGGACCATGAGAGAGGGTAGAAGGGGAGGGGAAGTAAGGGATGGGAGCAGAGAAAAATGTATAGTTTAATTAAATCCATAAAAATGAAAAAATAAGTGTTTCTAAAAAGCACTGAATGAACTAAATACAAATTATCAGGAAAAAGAGGCAGAATTAAAAACTGGATTAGGAATGATTCCAAAGAAGCTTTACAGGTAATGTAAATTAATCAGGTAAATGTAATTTGCTAATAAAAGATAGATAGATTGCAGAATATGTAGATAAATTAGAATTTAATTTTCTGGTTCCTTTCCTTGTGTAATATATTCTTTCAATCATAAAGCTATTAAAGTAACAAATCGTAAATTTGTCTTTCCATAACATGGAGGACCAAAACTTTACTCCCAACACTGAAGTCGGGAAACTACTATTTGTGATTTTTATTAGAAAGCATATTATAGTCATTTTTTTTTAGGTACAAAGACAAAGGGGCAAAACTCCATGTAGGTTCTCCCTTTCATGACCTTTTATCCACCATGATATTGAATGTGGAAGAAAGCAGATTAGAGAACACTCAAGTCAGGAAACAAAAAATATCTGCATTCTTTTGTTTCTCCTCTTTCCCTTTTCATCTGTCTGTACTGTCAGCCTAAGGAAGGGAAGAAATTACATTCAAGGCTTGTTTCTTGCTTTGATTAGCACTTGTGGGCCTTTCTAAAATATATCTGAGTGTTTCTTGATTCAATTCAGTTTCAAGTCATGCTTAACCATCGTAATAATTTCTAAACAATGTGCCATAAACTCAAAACTGCATTCTTCTCATGGAATTTAATCACCAGTTTCAGGAAAAAGTGAATTCATAGTAGTAGTTGACAGAAATAGATAGCAACATGAAATGCAAGCAAAGAAAATTTCTTGCTCAGTCAGTAACGAGTTAGGCTGCACCAAGCATATACGAAAACAAAAACACAGTAAAAACTTGGGAAAATACTAATTATTTTATATATCATTAAACAAAAAATAAAATAATAAAGAGATTAGCCTTGTTCACAGGTTTACATTACTTTCAGATGTTGGCACCTTAATGTAAAGAGAGCATGATAGTTTTGTTTTCATTTGTATAGTATGTGTTTAAAGTAAGCATTATCACTGGCTTTATCATTATTATGGTGACAAAGTGGTTTAAGTTGTTTTTGAAAAATGCATTCCCATTATTTTCTTCACTCAAGATGTATAATTCCTCTTTCATATCTGATTTTGATACACTTATATACTATTGATGTTGTGTAATGCCCAGTAAGGGAAGATGGTTGGATGGTAAAGCTATATAAAGATTTGGGGTAAGCATTTATATTCCACCTGTTTTCTGTCTGGGGCAGAATTTTACTGTGTAATTCACACTTGGCAAATAAGCTTCCATGCTCTATTGTCCCAATCTTATCTCTGTCATAGTTTTTCCTACTAGTTTTGTCTAGAAGCTCATTTATTTGTCTCTGTCTTATGTCTTATTGTGATTTTCAATGAATATCTGTATTAGTACTAATTATGTGACAAATGAACTTGTATTATCCTAGCAAAAGCATTTTCCAGTTATTATACCCATTCTTTCAAATCAGCAAGAATACACCAATCTTTATTTCTCTGTTGGAAATAACTACATTCAGTGGTATTTTATGCTCTAGAGACATAGTATTTTGTTTTCATTCTCTCAAAAGATTCAGCTTTGGTTTTTTTAAAAGCATGTCCAATTTTCAAATTTTTCACTACTATTTCTCATTTTCATATATCTGTTAAATTTAATATATATTAATTTTCTTAGTCTTTTGATAAGAATAATAAGCTACTATACAATTACATTTTAATTTTGTAATGTGACCAAATCCTATATTCCTAAAAATCTTTATCAAATTAGTATTAATTAAATCTTAGTTCTTCATATTGTACCTTTGTTCTCATTTCATTTAAACTATATCACACTGTTGTTTGTGGTTATTATTTGACTGCAATGCCTGTGCTTTTGTGTCTAATTTTCTAAGGAGGTGTTGTGCTCTTAACTGTTGAACCACCTACTCCTATATTTTGTTGAAGTTCCTTGGTAAAAACATGGTCTATCTTGGTGAACTCACAATCATTTGGAGAAAAGATAAGCTCTACATTTGGAACTGTGTAGGTTGTTAATGCTGTTCCCCATCCATAGCATTTTAAGTGAGAACCCTGTCAGTCACTGTCTAGAGAAATCCCAGAGGCCCTCAAAGCCATACAGAACTTTATTCTTGGTTTCTCATCAATGTTAGGTGGTAAAACTATTTTAATAAACACACAACACACTTTTGATAGAAAAAAAGAAGCATCCAGTTGGAACTGAACTAGAAGCTCCTAGAGTCTGGAGGTGTGCATTGTACTAGAACATGGTATATAGGCTAAAAGGAGGTAAGTAGTGTTAATGGTGTTTCCAAGCTATGATTATTTATGTTATAACTCTGAGTGCCAGGCAAAATATGTCCTCCAGAAGCTAACCAAATGCTTTCCTATTGGATTTAAATCCTGCTCCACAGGAATATATGTGCTTTATATTGATCAAAACCTATAGTTGAGGAGGTCATAGGTTATGGGAGAGTACTTAATTTTTTTGATGGACGTATAGCAAAAACATATGATAGATAATTATGTATTGGTTTACTATTGTGTCAATTTTGCATGATAATATTAGTAGTTCTCTCCTAGAAACTACTGTCTTTCTAGTTATAGATGATTGGGTAAATAATATATCTAGATATGAGCCATACCTTAAATGTAATCAGAACATTGTTGGTTACTCCTAGAGTATTCATACCACTATTGTACCAGTGAGCCTATCTCATGAAGCTAGTCATTATTGTTGCTCACAAGGTTCATTGTTGGGTTAGATTGATGATTTTGTTTCTATAAAGGTTGTATGCATAATACTTTAAATCTCTATTAAATTGTACCAGGAGTGTTGAAGTTTCTCTGATACCCAGATATGATCCATTGTCATTAATTTTTAAAACTGATTGCAATTTTTCAGGTTTTTATATTAATTATCTTAAAAAACAAATTATAAAACAATTTTGATAACCTGATTTTGCCCTATTTAATATTTTTCTGTAGATACTGTTGCAATTCTCTTTATACTCTTAGCTACGTGGCCTCCATTTTGGTTCTTCGTTTTGTTAAAATTTGAATATATTTTCTAACTACAGTCTTCTATGATTTTTATTACTCAGTCTTAGATGATTACCATCCTGTTATAATTCAGAAATAATTTATTTTTGATATTGTTTTATTTTAATTATAAGTCACTGTTGAATAAAATTTATCTCTCTGTTAATATTTCTCATATTACCTTGAGTAATGTCCAGCTGGCTCTGCCTTCAGAAAGCTCCTGCCACACATACATTTTCCTCACAATCCTGTGTATGTATTTCAAACTGCTAGCTCTCTCTGTTTCAACCATGGGTAGCCATGCTTGCCTGCATCCACTCATGTCAGGCTGCTACTTTTAACTTGGGGCTACATGCCACCAGCGGCACTTCTTGTTGGCCAGGCTCTTCATTGTTGTTTTCTATAACCAGATGAGCTATGCCTCACAGTTCACAGACATTTTGGACAGATTTGGCAAGCCAATTGGGAATTTCTAAAAAAGTAATTCATTAAAAGAGAGAGGTTTTATCATATATAAAAGGGGAAACACTATTACTCTGGAGGGATTTAAGATTCTTTATGATAATATGGTTGACAGCTTGAAAATGGAACAATTAAATGAGAAGAATACTAAATTGGAGAGAACTTATGTAGTGTCAAGTATAAGCATTACAAATTGTATTATATTTGTTTTATCAGAAAAAGTTAGTTAATATGAGTGCTAAGATACAGGTTTTAGATAAACTTAATAAACCAAATCATAGAAATATATGGATTCTCACAGAAGAATAGAAAAATTTAATGGAAAATGAATCATAGTGTTTCATTAGAAAGTTAGCGTGGAACAGTCTAAGGTTTTACAACAACAAACTTTAGTATATCCAATTATCTAATAGGAATTCTCAAATGATATATATCAAAAAATTGTGTGATGTGAAATTCCTCCTGTATCTTGGGAATAGCATTGCTTAACAACGAAACTCTCTTAGGCCTGTGCAGGGCAAAATAGAGGTAGGTGGGCAAAACTAAACTGAATGCTGGGAGAAAGAAGGTGGAGTCAATGACGTACCATGGACCTTTCAGAAGAGATAGATGTTAGCCACCAGCTGGAACCTTGCTGGCAGGCCATGAGCCTCATGGTCAAATATAAAATAATAGAAATGGGTTAATTTAACAGATAAGAGTGAGCTAGAAATATGCATAAGATAATAGGCCAAGCAGTGTTTTACTTAATGCAGTTTCTGTGTCTTTATCTTGAGTCTGGGAAGCTGGGAACAAACAACCTCCTACAACAGCTGCGCTGGAGTTAAATGGACTCCTGTGGAAATGTTAGATTTATGGACATTCAAGTAAGTGACATTCTCATATAGAATGTATTAACCTTTTATGAAGCAGTTGTTAAACTCACAGTCAACTTGTAATAGAATTATTTCTAGAGACTGGAGAAACTTGTTTAGAGTTGACTTTGAGCCTGGTCCTCAATTACAATAAAAGACTTTGTGAAAAGATGAGGCTAAGACCATTGAACAATGCAATAATGCTGAGGTATGGCAATCCCCGAAGACCAACTTCATGGAGAGGGAAATTATGCTGATGTATAAAAACAATATCTATATGATGACCACACCCTGGATTTATGCCACACAACAGCTTTGAATGCTTGAGACAGAATTAGAGAAGTAGGGCAGAAAATTGTTTCACTTACTAAAGTTATACAGGGCCCAAATGAAAGCCTTCATAGATTTCTTGCAAAGACTGACTTCAGCTGTAAATAGAATGATGCCAGTTTCAGAAACTAGAAAAAATAATAATTTAATGCATGGCTTTTGAAAATGTGAATGTACAATGTAAAAGGATAGGTAAGCCATATGAGATGGATTCAACATTGAATCTCATGACCATGAGGATACATGGATAGAAGAGGTGATTTCCAGAGGATTGAAGAAAATTAGAAATGTCAAGAGTTTCAATTGTGGCAAATATGGTCACCTAAAAATGGTTAGTAAACAGAGTGTTTCTAGAAACAATGATTTTTCTAAGCATAATTTAAACAGAATGTCTCTCACTTCTGAATTATGCCAAAGGTGTGACAAAGGTAGGCATTGGACAAAGAATGTAAGTCAATAAGAGATAGCTAATATGACCTCTTGTCATCAGGAAACTCCTTGAGGTACAATTTACAATCCCCAATGCCAATTTCAGTTCATTCATAATGTATCCATGAAGGAAATCACTTACCAGAGCAATTAGAGTTAAATGCTTATAATAAGAAACTGTACTATTCTGGATGGTAGAAAAGATATGGACACAGAATGTTCAAATTTCTACACATTATAGAATAATTAAGTCAGTCTTATTTGCTATTATCATTATTTGTGAGAATACAACATCCATTTTCATTACCATTTTCAAGAATACACTATATTATCCTTTTCAGTTAAGATGCTGCTGTGTTATAGATCACTTGAGTTTATTTCCCTATCTATATGTAATTATTTTTCTTTTATTAAGTGAAAACAGATTATTCTCTCAAAAAAATATTTTTAAACTCAAATTTCCCTCCACACATTTCCCCTAGTTCCCATGCCTTTCTCTGTCAGATCCAATAACCCTCTATTTTCTGCTCAGTAAAGAGTGTGTTTCTAAGAGATGACAGCCAGATTAATACCTCCACAACATTATCTCCATCATTAGCATGGTAAAAAAAAAAGCCTGCCTATGGCAGATGATTTAAAACACAGATGTACCAGAGAACTCTCATGTGAATTTGAATATATGCACATGGAGTATTTTAAAAACCAATTAAAATTTTGTCAAACCTTAACTACTTATCTCTAAACAAACCAGAGTTCTATTTTAATTTTTTTTAACTTACCTACTTATGTGTTATTACTTTAGAAGTGTTTCTTAGACAACTAGACCTTAATTATTGC
This sequence comes from Bramus lutescens, assembly GCA_001685075.1. NCBI lineage: Eukaryota > Metazoa > Chordata > Mammalia > Rodentia > Cricetidae > Bramus > Bramus lutescens. The sequence goes on along the minus strand of LOEQ01003636.1, from coordinate 144,267 downwards.
TTTTATTTCAATTTTCTAGACTGCTAAATTGGATGCCTTACACTTTCAGCAGGTTATGTTAATATGACAGATACTACCATCTGTCACTTATGGTTTTTACACTTTACTTTCAAATGTATCATGCTAATAATAATTTTAATCACTTAATTTTAAGAGAAATTTATTTTAGGCATTTGAGTTATAGAAGACAAAATAGCTTATTGAAAATTTTGCCAGGAAAATGTCTGTCAGATATAATGAGTAATATTTATAATTTAGCCAAGTACTAATCTGATACATTTAATTAGATACTAATTAAATCTCTAACATTTAAATTAGAAATTTCACTACCGAGTTTTAGAACATTTATCAGTATAAACAGTTTCATTGATTATGAGGACTGCTGATATCCCCATTATGAAATGACTGAACAAAACTCTGAAATACTTATGATAAAACAGATGCCCATGTGCCTGGAGACCTAAAAGTTTGTCAGATTATGTGTGATGCTCCCAGTAGTAATAGATGAGGACCTATTCTTTTAATGTAAAATTAAACAATGTGTCTAATTCTGTTATTGAAAGATTACAACACAGTTTTCCCCACTGTCAGGGATTGAAACTAGACCTTTGATATCCCGAGCAAGTGATCTTCAGTTGATCCACAATCCCCAGGAATAAGAGCCAATTCTTAATTTCTTACTTTCTTTTCATAATCTCTGTTCCTGATATTTATCTTCTTGTGAAACTGTAGGAAGGATTTGTAAAAGTACTAGTTTTCTAAGTTCTTTTTCTTTGGGTCACAGGTTGTCTTTGACCCTGTGGTTTACATAGTTCTAAATTAATTTTTTAGTATGTATTATTCATCTTCTATTACTAGGATTTTCAATGATGATATTTAGAATTAAACATTTAATTCATTTATGAAATCAGATGTTTCTCAATTATTTCATACAAGATTAGGGAACTAATAACTTTTCAACTATAAATGATTACTGTTAACCAACTCAATATATCCAATCTATCAATCCATAAATTTATTTGGTATAAAACAATGCAGTATAACCTTTTTTAAAAAATCATTTGTCTTTCTTTATTATATATCGTAGTGTATTCTACAAAAATCAGGAAATATTTTTAAGCCTCATATATTCTAAGCAAATATATTATCTCTGATCTATTTTTCCAGGCAAAAGTCCAAGGATGATATACAGTATTGATGAGATACTTTTAAGTAATAAAAATTCTATATACTTTTAATTTCTGTTTGAATCACTTATAGTTATTCCTTCTAAAAAAATATTTCAAGACATTTAGTCTTTTCTCAAGCAACTCAAATTTAAGTTACAAAAGCCTGGATTATATAGTCTGTAGACACATAGATTGCTTAGTAGAGCAACCATTTCTAGACTACATGTATATAACATAACAGTACATGGAATATTATAGGTAGTTGTAACACAGTTATATGTGTTTTTCTATTGAATATATATAATAAATGTATTCATATGATATAGAAATATTTATTATATTTCAGATATATATGTATAAACACTTTCATAACTTTAGTCCATTATAATAATGGGCTAAGTATATGTACATTTATATACAAATATAAGTTTTCATATATTCTACATACATATGATATAGAAATGACACAATAAAGATTCATTATAAAATAGAATAAAGCAGGGACCCATGTTAAATATTTACTGTAATTGGATTTTGTAGACTTGGTGTTTGCTTTGAATGAGTAAAGACTGAGGAATAAAGGTGACATGCATACCCCATACTTTAATATTCTAGTAGACTATATAAACACCATAGGTTTGATAACAATTCATGTTTCTGTCAGGTTAACAAGGGGTCAGTTTTGCTGACTTTTTGTTTGTTTGTTTTTGTGTCAGCGCAACACAACTAGCTTCACCAGGAAAGATGGAACCTCAACTAAGAAAATTTCTCTATCAGGCTGTACTTTTTTGCAAATCTATGGGGCATTTTATTTTTTAAATACTGACATTATAGGGCCCACAGCACAGTGAATAATTCTACCCTGTGCTGGTGATCCTGGGTGGTATAAGAAAGAGGTTCAACAAGCCATGGGGAGCAAGTAAGTAACCAACATTCCTTCATGGCCTCTCTTTATACCCTGTCTCCAGGTTCTTGACTTGAGTTTCTGTCTTGTCTTCCCTTGCTGATAAACTATCATTTTTAAACTCACATATATTTTTATGAAATAGCTTTTGGGCAGGGTCATTTTCAAAGCTATAGAAATCTATTGAAGATACCAGATCCATTGATGAGATATATCCATGAACATGAAATCACCTGATTTATATCTCCACTTACTCAGCAAAATGATACTTTAACGTGAACACATAAAATTTGTGATAGTTTGAATGTATTTGATCCTCATAAGCACAGGAGTGGCAGTATTTGGAGGTGTGACCTTGTTTGATGAAGGATGATTTTGGAGGAGGCTGGATAGCACACACTTTTAATCCAGACCATGAGGCTGTAGGGCATATCTTTAATCTGGTCCACACCTTCTGTTATAGGTGTGTCATTTGGGGGTGAATTTTAAGGTGTTTTCCTTAAGTTTAACTTAGTGTGGGTGGTTGACATTTTGTTGCCTCTCAAGGTGTAGAACACACAGCTGCAGTACCATGTTTGCCGTCTTGACTCTATGCTCACTATCATCTGTCATAAATGGACTGAACCTCTGAAAGTGTAGGCTAGCCACCCTAAATTAAACCTTTACTTTGTAAGAGTTGCTGTGGTCCTGGTGGTCCTGGCATATCTTCACAGAAAACAAACAAATAAGCAACTAAATAAAAATTAAAATAACACACAAGTTGGTGCCAGGATTGGAGTATAGCTGTAATAGTTCTGACTATGTTTTTGTTCAGAGTAATATTGACTTTGATATTTGGGTTATGAATGCATTGGAATGCTTTAAGCACTGCTTAATGAGGCACACTACTAGTAGCACGGAAGAAGACAGTGTTGATAATGATTTGGAAGGTGGGGAGTCGGTTCAAGTGGTTTCAGAGAAGAATTTTTGTATGTTGCATAAAAATCAGTGTTATATTTTGAAGTGGATGACATTTGCCTTTGTCTGAAGAGTCTGTGTGATACTGAAATGAAGAATTCTGAAATAATTCTGTTGGCAAAAGAAAATAGAGACTCTGTCATGTGGATATTAGTATTATCTCTAGTAAAAATATGTAATGAAAGGAGCAAGTTAAGCAAAGAAAAATATTTGAGGAGTAAAATGACACCAGCAAGCAGAATGGTGCTAAATCCTCTGTTCAAGGAGATAAACAGATTAGGAAATTGAGTAAAAGGAATGTTGATCTCAGGCTATGATGGCACATGCCTTTGATCCTAGCACTCCTGGGGAGAAGAAGGCAAACCTTAGTAAAGTCAAGACCAGCCTTGTCTACAGAGCAAATTTCAAATTTCACGACAGCCAGGCTTAGGCAGTGAAAGGCAGAAAGCTAGTGAAGACATAATTAAACATGGTGGTCATGATTCAGATTCTTCAGACAGCAAGACTTGACAGCTATCCCCATGTTGTTCTAGCTTTAGAGTTAAGGATAGAAAAAATGAGTTTGGTAGTAATCACTTCATATTTGGACCCTACCCACCTGCATCACCTTCAAGAGATCCACTGTCTACTGTCTGCAAGAAATCTGCTTTCTTGTTCACTGGTGGCTCTGCCTTTTATTCAGTATTGGCAAATGGGTCTCTGTCAGGGCTACCCAACTTTGACCTTTGATAGGCCTTCATTTCTCCAGCTCAGTCCTCTCTTCCCCTTCTGCCTTTTCTGGAAGTCCAAGTACCAGGTGATTGTGTTTCTTTCAAGCTCAAAGTCCTTAGGCACTGCTCTATGTTTGATGAATCATGGAGCAGTTTGTGCCAACTCAAATTTGACCCTTTATGAATTTGTGGGATTCTAGGAATTGCAAACCCTTGGGTATTATGTCTCTGCCCCATTCATGGGAATTGTGTCATATTTCTACCTCCTGGCTCCCATTTGGATGATTTTGGAGACCCACTGATAATTCAGTCGCAGGACTACCAGCTTGTGGCCATTGAGCTGAAGACACAAGGCTACCAAACATGTCTGGGTGGTACGAACAAGCAGCACCCCAGAGGTACTAACTATATAGGGACCACCCACCATAATTAATCACCTGTGTTTTCTGGTAGATTTGATAGAAGAAGTGTGTTGGGATGATGCTGGGGTGATAGGAAAGCTTCTGGTTTGTGCTCCCTGCTTGTGAGTTCTGGGCTCCTTGCTCCTTGTACGGAATTGATTTTATTGCTTTAATTTGTCAAGAAAAGCATATTTTTCAGAATTTAACCAGGCACAAAAGTGGAAAACCAAAGCAATACAGGACAATTCATGCCACCAGGAGTCATGACTCCGCCACATGGCTTCAACTGCGACACCTGCTAGACAATAAAGATTATTACACCCAAAACATTTTCCTGAACCTCATAACAAAGGTGACTATTTGATTAATAAATAAATCAATAAACTTGAAAATTCTATAATTGCAGACAATATTACCAAGAAAAAAATTAGTAACTATTTTGCTGATACTGTGGATTGTATTCTGCAAGGCTTATATGGTTATTGTGATACACTCATTTTATTGGATATTGGGACTCAGTTTTTTCTTCATATTATATCCTTAAGGGAATGGTTTGATAACAGAGCCAAAATAGGGATTTTTAAAAATGATAGTCTTTACAGACTAATAATGAACAGCTAGATGACAGGAATAATACCATAGAAAATCAAAATTTACCTGAAAAAATTAATACTATTGAAAAGGATAATATTAATTTGACAAACAAAATTTAATCCTTATCAAAGGATACTGAGAAATTTTCTGAAAGAATGCATACTTTTGAATTTGGCAATCAAAATCTTTTCCAAAGTTATAAGTTAACAGATAGAATATTTCTCCAGGAAGGCAATCTACATGCTATCTAAATAATGTTCAAGGATGAGATGCTATATTTAAAGGAAAAACTTCACACTTTGGAATCACATGTTTAGAATGAGGACCAGAGTGTAAGTGCCTCAGTGAAATCACTAGAAATATATACTGGCCAGGAGATTCAGGCTTTACAAAAGACAGTATTAAAAAGATTTGAAACAATTGAGTAAATTATTGGAGCTGATGAGCAAGGAAAGGCAAAATGGTGACAGATGTAAGAGCTGTCAACAAAGTAATTCATCCTATGGGACATCTAAATCTGGATTTCTTTTGTCTTCACTATTACTGAAATGATGGCCTCTTATATATTGATTTAAAAAATTGTTTATTCACTATACCTTTACAAGAAAAGGACAGAGAAAAATTTGCCTTTATAATGCCTACTTATAATAATTCTCAGCCTACTAGGAAATGTGCCAATATTTTGTAGGTCAGCTTTTGGAAATAATGTGTAAAATATTTATAAATCTATAACTTAACATTACCTGGATGTTATTTTACTATCTGATTCAAATGTAAATAGTTTGGAAAGAATATTTGAAGAAGTAAAGAATGTTTTGCCAAAATGAAGATTACAAATTGCTCCTGAAAAAAATACAGAGAGGAGATTCTTTCAAATGCCTAGTTTGAAAATATTTTTACAGAAACTTAGAATGCAAAATGCACAAATTAGGAGAGACCAATTGCAGACTCTTAATGACTTTCAAAGATTGTTAGGAGACATTTCCAGTCTATGACCCACTAGGGATAATACCTGGTCTAAGAGTTTATTTAAACAAAACAAATAGACATTAACAGAGAACAGATAGCTGCGCTTGTGATTGTTTATGTGTATCTAGAACTCTTTTTTGATAAATATTGATCAGGCTTTATGTGGAAATACTTGCCAAATGTCTTGGGTTAATTTGTAGAACAAAGTTTTGTATCTGGTTAGTGACTGTGCCTCTGCCTTTTCTCTTTCCAGAATTCTCCTAGTCTGGTCACTCCACCTATACTTCCTGCCTCACTGCTGGCTAATCAGCATTTTATTACATTGTTGTGAGTGGCAATTATTTTCAGTGTTCAATAGTATTATTACACAGCAAATAGTAATCATAGACAGATTAAAATATGCTCTGATTTGAACTTTTCAGCGATATTATTTTTAAGTTTTGCTAATGATTATGATAAAATATTTAAATGCAAACATATTATAAAAGAACTTCAAAAATGCCTATATATATATATATCAAATGATAATACTTTCTCTAAGTCAACAAGTTAAATATCTTGAGTGTTTACCTGCATTCTTGTTTTCCTTTAGCACTTGTGTAAGATATCATTTTACACAAAACTGAATATTTACTGTTGAAAAAATTTTCCCTTTTTTAATATAGGTATATCTTCCTAGAACATTCAGATTTTCTATCCAGTGTGGTAGAGTAAATGAGTAAACTATATTTAAACATTCCACTGTCAAGTAATATTTATTTCCATGTTTACATTGCATATGTCGATATACAGATCTTTGTGTTTGTTTTCATTTACTTCATATTTTTTTGTGATAAAACACAAACTGAAGTGACTCTGGGAGGAAATGTTTATCTCATCTTAATGGTTACTGTTCATCATTTCACCTTGGGAGAAAGTAAAGACAAACGCCAGAGCCTGGAACATTAGAACATGGACTGAAGCTGAGGAAATGAAGATATAGTACGTATTGGCTCGTTCTCCATGTCTCGCTCAGCTATATTTTGTACACAGCCCAGGCCTACCTTTTTAGAGATGGGATTACTCAATTTGGGCTCATGAATTTGACATCAGTCAACAATCAATAAAATGTCTCATGGATATTCTCATAGGCCTATCCAAAGACATTTATCTCAACTGAGTTTCTATTCTCCAGACACATCAAATTTAAAATTGAAGTTATGACTATATATATATATATATCATCTCTATCTATATCTTTATTTATCTACATATATATATATATATATAAGTCATGGTTATAACAGCTAAAAACTTTGATTAAATAATATCAATTCATTTTTAATCTGTTATATTTTTGTAAATGTCCTTAACCTCAATAATTTCAGTTATTTTTTGCAAAAATGTAAGAATTGAAAATAATTTTGAACACTGGAGTATATTCTCTATAAAATTAAAGTTTATATTCAAGCCATTAAAGGAGTAATGAGAAATATGTCACTAGGGAAATTCCCAGGAATCCACAAGGATGATAACAGCTCAGACTCTAAGCAACAATGAAAGGATACCTGAAATGACCTTACCCTCTAGATTATTAATTGTCATCATAGATCCTTCAATCAGCAACTGATGGAAGCAGATACAAAGATATACAGCAACAAACTTTACCAAGCTACCAGAGACCAGTCCAAGAGAAGAAAGAGCAATAATATAAGCTCATGGGTAAAGACCATGGTGGTGATAACCACAGAAATAGCTGACGTGAGCTAGTGAGAGCTCACTGAGTCTGGACTGATAGAGAGAGAAACTGCATAGGACCAATCTAGGCCTGTTGAATGTGGGGGACAGTTATAAGGTTTGGGCAATATGTGGGGCCATAGGCAGTGGGACAAGGATTTATCCCTAGGACTTGTACTGGCTTTGTGGAACATATTCTCTTTGGAAGGATACCTTGCTCAGCCTAGATATAAGGGATATCCTAAGGGATAAGGGCCTTGGTCTTGCCTCAAAGTGAACTGTCAGAAATTGTTGACTCCCCATGGGATGCCTTACCTCTTCTGAGGAGTGGATGGGCTGTGGTGAGTTGGGGGAAGGGTGGAGTAGAAGGAGGGGAGTGAGTAGGAATGGGGCTAGTTATGTAAAACGAGAAAAGATTGTATTAAAAAATTCTTAATAAAATTATGCTAATGAATGAAAAATGTTAATCATTATTACAGGTCATAATCAAAGATACAATTTTGATTATAATGTTAATGTTTCATCTGTGATCACAATTTTATTGGCAGATTTGCAATAAAGATATTTAATTTACATTATGTAAGCTCGCTATGATTATCACTGTTGTCTACAAGCTATAATTGTAAGTAGAACCTGTGATGCTATGCTGCAGTGCATTTTAAAACTGTTATGATATTTCTTGGATGAGTTGGAGCACACATTTAAAATGAATCTTTTCTAAATGAGTATGTATGAAGCATGCAAATGTATATAATTTCAAAGGAAGCAGGATGATTTCTTTTCCAATCCTTGAAATAAAGTTGTTGGTGTTTCCTGTAGCAACTGCAAAGTCAGGCATCTGGTACTGCTTGGTGTGGAGTTGAATTTCATGGTTTGTTAATTTTGTAGTTCTGTCTACAAAGCTAATACCAGTAGAATTGGCAAACCTTTCAAACAGAAAAAATCAGAATATCCCCTAGGTAATTTTTCTTTCACAGAATTCATTTCATATTTCCCTTTTAAGTGAACATGATAAGTTTCCTGTTTTTTTAAGCCATCAAGAACTGTCATGGGTTACTCAATATTAGACGTGTTAAAAATAATAAAACCATGGACACACATCATTAAGTCTCCAATATTGGTTTTCAAGATTCTGCTACTATACATAAACAAGATAACATAAAAATATGCATAAAAACATCTCTATATTCTGCTAGTCTGCATAGTTGCTTAGTAATAAGTTTCTTTAGTTTTTAGAATATAAAATGCATTATAATTTTTCCTGTATAAATATATGTTCATTTAACCATCTAAATATTTCTCTAAAAATGTTAGACACTAAATATTTATTAGTTGTACTGTGTAGTAGGTCTAAAAGTTCAAGGTTGAAATGTTTATATCTGAAAGAAGACACTATGTTATTAACAAGAAATTTTATGAATATGTAGAAAGAGAAGGAAAACACAATGATTGATATGCCATACTCTTTACATAAACTAATGACTACATAGTAAGGGAAGATAATTCTGAAATTACAAGTGGATGTTGATATTCAGAAAATAATGAGTAGATTGCTCACAATTCTTAATTGTGCAGGAATAATCAAGGAAGCCAGAAGTCATTGTGGGGGAATGATTTTGCCAACACAGAAGGAGCTTTATAAGAATTTTTGTACAAAAGCTCTCTGAAAGTAAAGATCCTAGAAAGAAGATTTTTTTTTCTGTTAATGGAACCACTTTCTCAGAGGGTGCCATGCTCAACTCTCCTCTAGTTACCCAGTCACAGCAAAAGATTCATGCGACCCTCACTAGAGCTTCTTTGAGCATGCTCTATGCATAAAAGTTTGGAGAATAGTGGCTTTCCTTTTTTGCCTCTGTAATTCTCCATTCATGTCCCTTATTATCAGACTCAGTCAAAGAATAACAACAAAAAGAAATTAGAATGAATTGCAATTCATACCAGAAGATAATTTTAACACCAAAATCATAACTGAAAATCAGACAGCCCTTGTTTATGATATTTGTATTATTAGTATGATATATGCAATAATATATTTCCAATTACAATTTCTTAACTAAGTATGATGAATTAGGGAATATTTTGATGAATATATTTCAAGTTAATTTTAAACTAAATGCAATGATAGTACATTCTGGTAATTTTAGATAAGTTATATACAACAATTGTTTTGGTAGTTTTCCATTTATTTTTGAAGTTAAACTCATGTTCTCATGCTCAGTTGGATCTTCTAGATAAGTGATAGTTTCCATAAAACATCTCTAGAAAGAATCCATTTGTCTTTATTTCCATTATTACGGTTCAGACTTCCATTGCTGACTGAATAGTGTACTGAGTTAGCAGTCTAGCTAATTTTTCTATGACCAATTGTTCCCACAACCTCCTTTCCCTCTGTTTTCACATTATAATCAGAGGGAAAATTTCAAGTTGTACAATTAATGATGTCACATTCACTTATACCAACTACATGTTTAAAGGGATATAAATGATATTAGAATAATTGAGGATCCTTCAGTGTCCTTCCTTAGACATCTTTCAAGTGATGAACCTGATTATACGGTCAAAATAATATAAGTGATGTAAAAGTATTGTCTCAAAAATGCTCAAAAACAGGATTAAGGGTACAAACACTAATTCATTGACACAGAGATATTTACTAAGTATCTATTTTATTCTAATCTCTTCTATGTGATAAAACAGTTGTAATTAATAATAAAAATACTAAAAATCAGTACCAATATATTGTCATTGTTTTCACATTTTTATTATATTACATTATACTCAACATACAATAAAGTACACATTCTTAAATTCAAAGTTATTTAATTTTGTACAAGTGTTCCAGGAAATTTCCATCAAAATAGAAAATATCAAATTTCCTTATAATTTTTCCTGAAAACCAAAGTATTCCATACCATCTAAGCACTGGAATAAGTCTCAGTTTTAAGTACTACAGTCTTCTACAATTTTTAATGTATAAATAATACTGTGCTGAAAATAATACCCATTTTCACTCTTATCAATTATCATTTTTGTCCAAAAAACAACTAATTACAGTTCATGTTTTTTTTCTTTTTTATATTTTACTTTCATTGTATTTTTGTAGCTTGCAAAATAAATAAAAATAAATGAACCAATAGTGAAATGGAAAATACAGACCAAATTTCATATAATAAAATATTAACATAACATTGTCAAATCTATATGTACATAGAAAATAATATAGTTTTGATATAAATCTTTCATTACTTATATTTTAGGGTTATGTTATTCACAAATTTCTTTTTATATTAATTAATATGAATTAAAATTTTCACATAGAAAGCCTAAGTTTACTCAAGGCGAACATTTATGTTTTACATATATTTCTTTTGCATGATATGATGGCATACCTAAAATTATTTTAGTTTGCCTACATGTTTTTCTACACACAAAGGAAATGAGGAAACTTTAATTATTTACTAAGCATTTGCTCATCCATTCTGTGTTAGACCCCATTCTGTGAAAGGCTATGAGTGTATATCATACGCACAACAAATAATAAATAGCCTTAAGCCTCCAGATCACTAATTACCAGAGTGCTAATGGGATAGGATCCAACAGATTAGATATTTGCATCCACCTTGAACTTTGTTTTTCTTTGGTATTCTTTTGGGAATATTATTATTAATCAAAGCCTTGTTCATAGCATTTATTTATTACAATATGGGAATTATTCTCATGATTCAATTGTGATTTTTCTTTCTAATATTTACTTGAATAATCTCAATATATTTTCACAAAATAAAAGTGTTTTTTTTTCTGCTAAGAAAAAGAAATAATTTTGTGTTATGCTGGTGGGGAGTTATTTAATGTCTGTGTTATTGTTGGTGTAGTTAGCTTCCTTGGATTGAGGTTTTTCTTCTAGTACTTTCTGTAAGGCTGGGTTTGTGGATATGTATCGTTTAAACCTGTTTTTATCATGGGATATTTGTTTTCTCCATTAATGGTGAATGAAAGCTTTGGGCTTGCATCCATGGTCTCTTAGTGTCTGTAATATATCTATCCAGGACCTTTGGCTTTCATGGTTTCCATTGAGGAATCAGGTGTAATTCTGGTAATTTTGCTTTATATGTTACTTGAATTTTATCATTTACAGCTCTTAATATTCTTTCTTTAGTATGTATCTTTTGTGTTTTGATTATTATATGGTTTAGGGGATTTTTTTTTGATCTAGTCTATTTGGTGTTCTGTAAGCTTCTTGTACTTTCATAGGGATATCCTTCTTTAGGTTGGGAAAATTTTCTTCTATAATTTTGTTGAATATATTTTCTGTGTCCTTGAGCTGGAGTTCTTCTCCTTCTTCTACCCCAATTATTTTTAGGTTTGGTCTCTTCTTGGTGTCCCACATTTCCTAAATGTTCAATTTCCTTAGCTATCAGAGAAATACAAATCGAAACAACTCTGAGATACCATCTTAAACTTGTCAGAATGGCTAAGATCAAAACCATTAATGATAGCTTATGCTGGAGAGGACGTGGAGTAAGGCGAACATTCATCCATTGCTGGTGGTAATGCAAACTTGTGCAACCACTTTGGAAATCACTGTGGTGGTTCCTCAGAAAACTGAGAATCAACCTACATCAGGAACCAGCAATTCCACTCTTGGGAATATATCCAAAAGATGCTCAATCATACTACAACAGCATTTGGTCAACTACATTTATAGCAGCATTATTTGATCTCAAAGATTTGGATTTGAATTTTGTCCGGGGTGATACATTTGGATCTATTTCAATTCTTCAAACATACAGTTGTCCAATTTGAATAATTTGCTGAAGATGCAGTCTCATTTCTAGTTTGTATTTCTGACTTTCTCATTAGAAAACTGGTGTACACGGATATGTGGAATTATGTACATGTTTTCAATAGGCTAGCATATACTAGCAATATACTGTTTAAAAGTTCTTTTCAAGACTATGCCCTATTTCTCACCTATCAGATTCGGTGTATCTGTCNTGTTCTGTAAGCTTCTTGTACTTTCATAGGGATATCCTTCTTTAGGTTGGGAAAATTTTCTTCTATAATTTTGTTGAATATATTTTCTGTGTCCTTGAGCTGGAGTTCTTCTCCTTCTTCTACCCCAATTATTTTTAGGTTTGGTCTCTTCTTGGTGTCCCACATTTCCTAAATGTTCAATTTCCTTAGCTATCAGAGAAATACAAATCGAAACAACTCTGAGATACCATCTTAAACTTGTCAGAATGGCTAAGATCAAAACCATTAATGATAGCTTATGCTGGAGAGGACGTGGAGTAAGGCGAACATTCATCCATTGCTGGTGGTAATGCAAACTTGTGCAACCACTTTGGAAATCACTGTGGTGGTTCCTCAGAAAACTGAGAATCAACCTACATCAGGAACCAGCAATTCCACTCTTGGGAATATATCCAAAAGATGCTCAATCATACTACAACAGCATTTGGTCAACTACATTTATAGCAGCATTATTTGATCTCAAAGATTTGGATTTGAATTTTGTCCGGGGTGATACATTTGGATCTATTTCAATTCTTCAAACATACAGTTGTCCAATTTGAATAATTTGCTGAAGATGCAGTCTCATTTCTAGTTTGTATTTCTGACTTTCTCATTAGAAAACTGGTGTACACGGATATGTGGAATTATGTACATGTTTTCAATAGGCTAGCATATACTAGCAATATACTGTTTAAAAGTTCTTTTCAAGACTATGCCCTATTTCTCACCTATCAGATTCGGTGTATCTGTCWTGTTGCTGMTGATGATGGTGAGAATGATGTTTCTGATCTATTTGTAGTTAATTTTTATGCTAACTGATAAGTATGGATCCATTTTTATTCTTCTACATTCTGTCATTCATTTTGACTAGCATAATTTAAAAAAATGATGCTGTTTGTTTTTCTGGTCTCCTTATCAAAATCATGTACCCATGATTATGTAGATATAGGTATGGGAATTCAATTAAATTTCATTGGTCAATATATCTCTTCATGTTCCAATTGTATGGATTTTTTGTTTATCTTTGTAGTACAATTTTAAATCAGGGATGATGACATTATAAGTAGTTCTTTCATTATCCATCATTGCTTTAGCTATCCTGCTTTGTTTGTTTCCTTTTATTTTCATATGAAATTTACCATGTCCTTTAAAGATCTGTAAAAAAATGTGTGGGAATTTCAAAGATTGCATTTGCTTTTAGTACGATGGACATTTTTGCAATATTAGTCAGTGAACATGTGAGATCTTTTCTTCTTCTATATTTAAATTCTTCACTCAATGAACTAAATTTTTATCATTGATGTTTTTCACATGATTGATTAGGTATAGCCCACATCATTTTATATTATTTGAGAATATTGAAAAGGTGTGGTTTTCCTAATTTTTTTCTTGGCACATTATTCACTTGTTTGTAGGAGAGCTTCTGATTTTTGTGAATTAATTTGTATTCAACTACTAAGCAGAATGTGTTTTTTAGATGTATGAATTTCATGGTGGATTTTTCTTCATCACATGTGTATAATACTTGATACTATATGCAAATACAGATAGTTTGAAATCTTCTTTTCCAATTTGTATTCCATTGATTTTCTTCAGTTGTATTGTTGATCTAGATAAAATTTCAAGTACTTCATTAAATAGATATCTAGAGAGTGAACAATCTTGTTCTATTTATGATTTTAGTGAAATGTCTTTGAGTTTCTCCCCATTTAATATTATGCTGACCATCAGCTTGTGGTAAACTATGTTTTTTTAATTGACATAATTCCCCCCTTGTATCAGTAATATCACCATGAATTTTATCATGATGTGATGTCATATTTTATTACAAATCTTTTTGGTATTTAATGGGAAAATCATTTCATATGGTGTATTATATTGGTCAATATACCTATGTTGAACCTTTCATGTATTGCTGGGATTGAACCTAATTTATTATGGTAAATGATCATATTGAAATATGCCTGGATTAAGTTTTCATGTATTTTATTTTGTATATTTATATCTATGTATGTTGCAAAGGGCCTCACTTGTTCTTCCCAGCTACCAGCTAGCTTAGCTCCAAAATAATTACACAGAAATTATATTCATTAAAACACTGCTTGGTCCATTAGCTCTAGCCTCTTATTGGATAACTTTCACATCTTGATTTAACACATTTCTATTAATTTTTATATTGCCACGTGGCAGTGGCCTACCAACAAAGATTCAGCAAGTCTGACTCCGATGGCGGCTCCATAATGTCTCCCTGACTCTGCTTTCTTTCACCAGGAACACAGCCTATCTTTACCCCACCTAGTTCTGTTCTTCCCTGCCATAGGCTCAGAGCAGTTCTTTATTAACCATTGAAAGCAACACATAGACAGAAGGACCTCCTACACCATGTGTATGTAAGGAATTGGTCAGTAATTTTATTTCTGCTGAATTTTCTATCTGTGTGTGTTTATATGGTTTATAAATTGGGATTACTGTGGCCTAGTATAACAAATTGGACAATGTTCCATTTGTTTCCACTTTGGGGACTAATTTTGAAACATAACAATTAATAGATTTTTGAGAATTTTGCATCATGCATCCCAGTCACACATGCTTCACAGTCCCTTCATATATGGTCTTCACTCTTGTAACATTCAACCCTCACCTAAGTAAAACTTGAAATGGAATAATAAACACAAAAGATATAGATATTAAAATAAGCAGAAAAATACAAAACAAAAAGTAAAATCACCCCTCAAATAAAAGCACAACCAACAAAAGCAAAAGAACAAACAAAATATCCTACTTCACTCCTCCATCTTTCCTGCCTTTATATCACTTCTTCATTCATCTTAGTGGCATTTGGAGCTGCAGTGTATGATGCAGTATATTCTTTTGTAGAAACAGGTTTATTTATGAATTTTTACTGTGTAGTATATTGCTGATTAAGTTCAAGGACTCTGGATTCTAGTACACCTTCAGTGATAAACCCTCACTCTGAAAGTCCTTTTGGATAGCCTGCTGTTGCCCTAAGTTGTGGATCTTGTGGCTGTGGTTGCACAGGGCCAGACCCTTCCATCATTCCAACATATCATAGATTGGATAGAAGCTGGACAATACCAATTCATTGATGTGGATGGGTGTCTTTGTTGTAGCAGAGTTGATCATTCTTGGCTTCTTGTACTAGCTCCTTCAATTGAGGAATAGAGCCAGCTCTCCCATGCCAATAGTGAGTTGTGGGACCAGAATTTTGAAGTCTGGGGGGAAGGTCTCCTATGAGTATCAGAATCATGGAAGTTAGCACCAGATCTCTGGGGAGAGAAGGTCAGTACTTCCTTGGCCAGTGTGGGTCAGGGCAAGTTTAGCACAGTCTTCATATTTCAACACCTAGTTCAACACAAGATTTGCTTGGGCCCCCATGGTAACATGGGTACCTGACAGCAAAGCAGAAGCTAAGTACATCAAGATCATGGACCCAGACATGGCCTTCAGAGGAAGCTTAGGCCTTGTTGTCATTGTGACCACTGATGGCTCTGCAGGTCTTTCAGAAGAGAATGGGCTTGTCTGTATGATGTTCCTGGACTTGATAGCATAGACCTCAGACATTTGAATAGCTTACAAAGGCAATAGAAGCCCGGTACTACAGACCATGGCTGTAATAGTGATGTAGAATCAGACATGTCCCCTGGCCACAGCTTATACCACACATTACTATGCTACCACACCCTGGTAGCATTGCAGGCCACATGGATCCTCATGGCTCTGGTAGCATCCTGACCCTCAGTCACCAACATGGTCTAAGTTGTCTATGCCTATCCTGGTCATCTGTGCAGCCTTTGGTGGTAAAATGAGCCATAGAAATCAGCGAAGATCCTGACTGCAGCAGGACCAGAGTCACATATCATCCTCCAAAGCAGCTCAGGCATAAAAAAACAGCCAGTACTCCGGTGCTTGAAAAGGACATCAAGATTGATGTGGTCTTGGCAGCAGCTCATCTCTCTGACCCATATAGAGCCAAAGGTAGTATATCTTTGTGTATACAGATATCCTTGTAGATTTGATGACAATATGGATCTTGACTGTGGTAAGACCATGAACATTGACAGTCCTTAGCAGCAGCTGGGACCAGCTGTCACCATGGACCCAGGTGATAGTGCCAGGCACTCATATCAGAATCACCATGAAAGCCCCAGGTTATGGCACAGAGTCTTGAAATCTGCACTGCACTTGATGGAAACATGTGTTACAGGTACCATTATCTGTAATAATGTGTTAAGACCTAAGGCTGAGGACCCTAACATGGCTCTTGGCAACAAATCAGGTGTGAATATCTAAAAAACCCTACATTTTAGAGATACTTCTATGCCTCAGAACATTCAAAATGAATGGCTATATAGAAATTTTGAAAATATAAAGTTTTAGGCCAACCAATTACAGAAATAAATATTTCACGATAAAAAGGAGATACAAAAATAACTTTCTTATTGATAGTTTTGTTCAGAAAATATTTTGTTTTTGTGTGTGGAAAGCTGAAAAGTGGAAATTTCATACTTTGACAAAAATTTAAAAAGCATAATATCTTAAGGTCTGACAGATAACAAATTTATAAAATATATCTGTAGACTTTAAGACATTTTGCACTCCTATAAACTGAGCACTTAGAACACAGAGATGGGTGTATCTTTATGAGTTAGAGGCCAGTTTAGACTAAAAGTGAGTTTTTGTCCAGACATATTACAAGAAACTCTGTCTAGAGTTCAAAACAAAATCAAACAAATGAAAGCAAAGAATAATACACATGTGAAAGAAACTGAGAAAATGGTACTTTTTAGTGCTGCCTTCCTCTTTGCAAACTTGCAACAAAGACTCAATATCTTTTCCTTTCAGTTTTGCATAGTATAGACATGTAAAATTTGATTTTTCCATGCTAATTTAATGAAGTAACTTGGACCCAGATAGGAAGATAAAAATGAATAGATAGAAAATTAAACAAAAAAAGATTCTACCAATTTGTTTTTAAAGTACAGAATCTGTTTTGATGACAATATAATATTAATATGTTGTTATTGTCAGAAATTTTTGTAATGTGCTCAATATTTTACTGGAACATAAGTATCAGTGATTCATTTTCTTTCCAGCTGGGGTCCACATGTAGGATTAAGTTTTTCCCATTTTGTTCATTGTTTGCACATTTCACATTAAATTTTTTTACAGTTCAGTAGTATCAGTTATATACATGCTTCATATGTTCATTTTCTATTAATCATTTGGTTTCTTCCATTTCACAGTTAACTTGAACAGAGCAGCAATGAACCTGTTTCTTTAGGCATTCTTACTTTTGAGTATAGATTCCTTGTGTTTATGCCGTCCATGAGTGGTACAGGTGGGTCAAAACTTTATTTATTGGCATCCATTTAAACCAAAGTGTAGTTGTGCTTGATTCCATGTTCAGACATTAACATGTGCCCATGCAAGGACACACATACCTAAGGCACAAACATCCAAAATGACAAAATGTACGGCAATATTTAAAAAAAAAAAGGCAAGAAAATTCCAGAATGAGAAACAATATATTTCATAAATCAAGATGTTTTCAGCATTTTTGGTTTTCATTTTTAATAAAAGAAAATAAAGCATGATAACTTTACTAATTGTTAAACTTTCATTTTTAATAAGAAAAGTATTTTTTCATTATTCTCTACAATAGTCATATTATAATAATCTAAAGTGTTTTAAATCTGCTTACTTAACCATGGAGGCTTAATTCTCTACTTAACATTCCTAGCTGTTGACTTCTCACTGATTTCCATCTCTATGCATTAAAGAGTTCTGATTTTACAGTGAGTAAAAAATTTTGATTAAAAATGAGAAAATAATTGAGTTATTATTGTACTACAATCATGACTAAAAAATAAAATCAACAAAAGTAAGAAATAATCTTGATCATAACAACTGCA
Source organism: Bramus lutescens (assembly GCA_001685075.1). Classification (NCBI taxonomy): domain Eukaryota; kingdom Metazoa; phylum Chordata; class Mammalia; order Rodentia; family Cricetidae; genus Bramus; species Bramus lutescens. Next base: position 125,898 of record LOEQ01003636.1, on the reverse strand, counting down.
GTATCAAATCATCTCAAACTTCATGAAATATGGGGGAAATATAAGAAAAGAACTGCCAAAAGAGAATGATGGCATAATAGCATTAAATAATAAGGAACAGAGTTGATCAATAAGAAACCTCCAAAAGTGAATCTTCATTTTGTAAAATAAACCATTTTTATGACAATGTATTGGTCTGTACGAATTCTCACTGGGAATTTGCAGTTACATCATTCTGAAATTAACAAACTGAAATATTATTAGTGTACCCACACAAAGCTGAAAAATACATCCAATTCAGACAAGAGCAAAGGAATCAAAATGGAGAGGAACATAATTTTAACAGGGTATTTTTTTTCTGAATTAAGTATTGTCAATCACTCATATGGTGATGACTTCCCAAATTACCAATCAATTTTTAAACTTCAAAATCTCTTAATGCAATATTAATGAACACAGTTACAGATATTTTTTAAAGAAAAGATTTGTCAAAACAAAATATATTTTGCTTCAAAGGCAAAATAAAAAATAAAATTCTGGCAGAGATAAATAGATTATTTTTAATAAAAATTATACAATTTGTTTAAATAATGCAAGTACAATATTAAAAATTCTTGAGAATTTTAATTTTTTCTTCACGTTTGAGTTAACAATTGCAATATTTCTTCTTTCTTTTTCTTTCCTCAAAATCCTTTCATATATAGTTCCCCATCATATTCATGGCCTCTTTTTCAATACTAATTACTGTATGCACATGGATTATTGTAGATAACCTGCAAAATCTGTACATTACCTCTATGTAAGCTTTTAGGAACAAACCTTGGTAAAAAAAATAACCTAGTTTTCATTTGTATGTCCTCTTTTTCTTTATTCATTCCTTCTCCTCTACCTCCTCTTCCTTCTTCTTTTAGTTTTAGTTCGTTCAATGAAAATATATGTCTGATGCGGGGTTGGTAAAGGTCTTCTCCCATTCAGTAGGTTGCATTTTTCTCTTAATGACAGTTTCCTTTGCATTACAGAAGCTTCTTAGTTTCAGGAGGTCCCATTTATTCATGGTTGCTCTTATTGTCTGTGCTACTGGAGTTCTACATAAGAAGTGGTCTCCTGCGCTCATGTGTTGTAGATTACTTCCCACTTTCTCTTATATCAGGTTCAGTGAGTTCAGATTTATATTGAGGTCTTTAATCCATTTGGACTTGAGTTTTGTGCATGGTCATAGATATGGATCTATTTTCATTCTTCTACATGTTGAAATCCAGTTATGCCAGCACCATTTGTTGAAGATGCTTTCTTTCTTCCATTGTATACTTTTAGCTCCTTTGTTGAGAATCAGATGTTCATAGGTTTGTGGGTTAATATTTGGGTCTTCGTTTTGATTCCATTGGTCAACATCTCTGTTTTATGCCAGTACCAAGCTGTTTTCATTACTGTAGCTCTGTAATAGNGAAGATGCTTTCTTTCTTCCATTGTATACTTTTAGCTCCTTTGTTGAGAATCAGATGTTCATAGGTTTGTGGGTTAATATTTGGGTCTTCGTTTTGATTCCATTGGTCAACATCTCTGTTTTATGCCAGTACCAAGCTGTTTTCATTACTGTAGCTCTGTAATAGAGTTTGAAGTCAGGGACGGTAATGCCTCTGGAGATACTTTTATTGTATAGGATTGTTTTGGCTATCCCAGGTTTCTTGTTTTTCCATATAAATTGATGACTGTTCTCTCAATGTCTGTGAAATATTTTGTTGGGATTTTGATGGGGATTACATTAAACCTATAGATTACTTTTGATAGAATTGCCATTTTTGCTATGGTGATCCTCCCAGTCCAAGAGCAAGGAAGATCCTTCATTTTCTGGTATCCTCTTCAATTTCTGTCTTCAAGGACTTAAAGTTCTTGTCACATAGATCTTTCACTTCCTTGGTTAGAGTTACCCCAAGATATTTTATGCTATTTTTGGCTATCATGAAAGGTGATGCTTCTCTGATTTCCCTCTCTGCTTTTTATCCTTTGTGTATAGGAAGGTAACTGATTTTTGGAGTTGATCTTGTATCCTGAAACATTACTAAAGGAGTTTATGTGTACAGCAGAGGAGAGGGTGCCTGAACTGGCCTTATCCTATAGCCACACTAATGAATATCTTGCATGTCACCATGGAACCATCATCTGCTGATGGATGGGGATAAAGACAGAGACCCACATTGGAGCACTTGACTGAACTCCCAAGGTCCAAATGAGGACCAAAAGGAGGGAGAACATGTCAGGACTGCGAGGGGTGCACCCACCCACTGGGACGGTGGGGCTGATCTAATGGGAGCTCACCAAGGCCAGCTGGAGCAGGATTGATGGAGCATTTCATCAAACTGGACTCTCTGAATGTGGCTGACAATGAGGGCTGACTGAGAAGCCAAGGACAAGGGCACTGGGTTTTGATCCTACTGCATGGAGTGGCCTAGTCTGTTTGGATGCTCACCTTCCTAGACGAGGATGGAATGGGGAGGATCTTGGACTTTCCACTGGGCGGAAAATGCTGACTGCTCTTAGCACTGGTGAGGGAGGGGGAGAGGGAGTGGGGATAGTGGGAGTGAAATGGGAGGAGGGGAGGTAGTAATTTTTGATATATAAATAAATACATACATAAAATAAAAATAAAATCCACACAAAAAGAAAATATCTGAAATAATAATGTATGGCTATTCTATTGTGTATGTTTGACTGTGTGTGTGTGTGTATGTATATGGAAATCTATCCAGACACATAAGAATAAAACATATGTATATACATATATGTGATGCATATTTATATACATATTTATTATAAATATATAGATACATAACCTAATTAAATATTACTATTTTCTTATGGAGGAAAATCAAATAAACTCAGATTGTTTTTCAATTTTCCAAGAGAACACAGCTAAGAAGTGAAAGAATATTTGTATTCTGAGTCAATCTGCCTCTGATCAAAGCTTATTTTTCTGATTTGGAAGTAAGAATGCTGTGTCTTAGTAGGATTCTGTACATTCTTCTGTTAGAGAATATTATTTTAAGGTATGTCATTTTTGTTTATGATGCATCTATTTAACTTCAAGCTGTGATTTTTTGCCTGTTTAAAACACCTGATGGTCCTAATAAAGATGTGAATGGCCAATAATGAGACTGCAGCATGGATCGGTGTAGGTAACAGGCAAAGAGTTTAAATAAAATGATGAATAATGATGAACAATGAGAGAATAGGGGAAGAAGATGTCAAGGGCCAGTCACGCATGCAGTCACAGAGTATGAGTGAAAGTAAGACATACAAAAGAAGAAAAGATAAAAAGATAAAATCTAGAAGTAAAATGTAGTTCAGATTATTTAAATTAAATATTTAAGTTAAACTGGCAAGAAACAAGTCAAGTTAAGGTCAGACATTCATAACTAAGAATAAATACCTATGTTTTTTTATTAGTTTGGGAGCTGCCCCCCTAAAAGTCAAAAGAATAAACTATCACACAATATTCTTCTATTTGTTACACATTCATGGTCTCAGAAAGATTAGGTATAAATGATGTAAGCACATGTTCGTGAATGAAGAATAAACAAATACAACTGTTAGATGAAATAAATTGCTAGTCAATCTTTATAAGGAAGGTAAGTCTAGCATGCACTACAGCACAACCTGGTGTATATTATGAAAAATGAACTATGCAAATCACAAAAATACAGATGTAATTATACATATATAAAATATCTAGAGATTAAAAATTATAAGAAATTATGGCTTTGGGGTACTGGGGATTTGGTAAATAAAGAGAGCATAGTTATTGTTTAATGGGTAAATAGTTGCTGTTTCCCAATATTATAACAGTGGTGGGTCATTAATTGTATTGAAATATTCCTAGCCTGACTCAAACTGAACATTAAAAAAAATAGAATGATTACTTCATATTTCATATATTAACACACTTTAAAAATAAAATGTAGATTACAACCTGAAAACTAAGGAAATACTCAAGTCTCTAGCATAGTTCATTATTTTGACTTTTTCTTATGAACCAGGACTGTCAGATTTAAACCAACCGCCAAAGGCACTGATTTGGAGAAGCCAACAGAGGTTAAGACACAAATTACCTTTGTGGAATTCTGTAGGCAGAATCTTCTTATGGTAAATGAGGCATGTGATGCTCACTTACTGTTGTGGACAGTATAAAGATATTACCTATGCTTTCATTTTTACTGTGTCTCTAATGGTACCCTTCTTTTTTATAGATTTTTGTTGTATTACAATAGTTTACAATACAAAACTACTGCAAAAATATTACTTTAGAGTTTGAAGAAGACCCCAAGTTCACTCTTAGAGAATCAAAATGTCACATTTCTCTAAGTATCCCCGTGTTACATTCTAAGCAATATCATTTATGAATTGAATTGTCCATTCCCTCTATACATACAACAGAAATCTGAAGCTTGTGTCAGAGAATTCATTTCTGGGAATTAAACAAATGAGATTCTGGAAAGTTCAGATTTGTCAATTTTCTACTTGTCTTTAGTTTTATAAACTCTTGGATAGATTACTCCAAAATATGAAGAAACATACGGCCGTAAGTTTTCTGTGATCAAACAGCATGGATAGGAAGAACTTGGGGGAGGGAAGAGCTTAATTTGGCTTATATTTCCACACTGCCTTTAATCAATCATTCCAGAAAGTTGTCATTATCATAGGAACTCAAGGTAAAGAAGGAACAGAGGCAGGAACTGACACAGAGGAAATTTAAGAAGTCTGCTTACTGACTTGAATCTAATGTCTTGCTTATCCTGTTTGCATATAAAAGACAAATTAACCTGCCCATGGATGAAAATGACCACAGTGAGCATTGCCCTTGCACTTCAATAATCAATCAAGAAAATTCTAGGCATATTTGTCAATCCTTGATAGGCATTTCACAATGAAGATTCTCTCTTCACAGATGATCCTAGATTGTTAACATGCTTATGTAAAAACTAATCAGTATATTATGTACTAAGACACATTTTGCCTCCAATGTGCTATTCAGAATGTCTTGTAAACACACTAGAACATTTTTTGGTTTTGGGAGACGGGGTTTTTCTCTAGCTTTGGAGCTTGCCCTGCCTGGGATTAACTCTTTTAGATCAGGTTGCCTCAAACTCACAGAGTTCTTCTTGCATGCCCTCCTGAGTGCTGGAATGTGCCATCACTGTCTGGCTCAGTTCTTGGATTTGTTTAAATGGCACAAATTTTGACATCATTCAACAAAAGTGAAAACCCATAGGAACTTTAACTTAAGTAGTAAAAACTTTAATCATGAGTCATTTTACTGTATCATCTACTTTTGTTTGTCAATCACTGTGAGATGGATTATTGTCAAATTATGTCCACTTTCAGTTTTATACTTAGAAGCAGCAGCAAAACACTAAATAGACAGGCAGCAGCCTGAGGTTTTATTGAAAAGGGGAATACACATAGTCTTATATCTCTATATCTTTATGCAATGTTTCTATATAATATTTACTGGAATTCAGCAAGTATGGAGATAATACAGCACACAGTACATATCAAATGATAATGAAAGACATGCAAAATTTATGGCCTATTTTCTTGCTTTTTTTTCCACAACTTAGAGCTCACTCTAGTTTTTTGCATCTTAGACAATGGTATAACAAATATTTTAAGCATTTTATAAGTGATATCTATTTGCATTATAAGTATTCTATGTATAGAAATGTCATGATGCTGTGGAATAATCTTTCTTTCTATGTGAAAATGTGTTGTTGTCATTATTAATAAATAAGGTGACTAGATAATAGCTGGACAGATGATGTTTGGTGGGAAAACAAAACTAAAGACAGTTAAAATAAGAAGGTTGGAGTTAGAGGAATTACCAGGAGATGAAGAAAGAGCAAGACATGCTTTAGAATAGGTAAAGCCACGAGTCATGAAGAAATTCATAGATTAGTATAAATGGGATAATATAAGCTGTAAGAGCTAGTTAGAATCAAGTCTGAGCTATTAACTAAACATTTACAATTTAGAATTAAGTTTTCATGTCAGTTATTTGAGAAGAGGAAAGTTGTAAAGAAAAGTATGCCTACACCATGCAATAATATAGCATGAATAAATTTTATACATTATTATAACATAATGTCAAATAATAAATTAAGTTTAAATGCTATACTAAGGCTTGATATTGAGAAAGGTGTTGTAGAATACTTGTATACTCTATAAAAATATATTACTGTTATTGGTGTAAAAAATGCTGAATGGCTAATAGTTAGAAAAGAGATACAGCTGAATTTTCTAGGAAGAAAAAGGAAGTGGTAGAGGAAATAAGGTACAGAGGAAAAGTCAGGAAATACAGAGAATAAGCAGGAATTGAAAGATGGAAAAGAGATAACATCTCATGATAGAAGCAGATTATATACATGGGTTAATTTAAAGAAAAATCCTAAGCTATATGCCAAAGCTTTTACAATTAATAAGATGGTATCTTGTTGTTATTTGGGAGATGGCTAGTGGGAATTGTTACAGAAATAACTTCTTTTAAAATCATTGATCTTGATACAACTTTGCTTTGGAGATTATTAACAAAAGAATCCTAACTGCAAAAGTTGGCTAAATTGTCAAACCAAGAAAAGGTTTTCTGATATCAACTGATACTTCATATAAAGTTTACTTGATGAGTTCAGCAGACTTTGCAAGTAATAACTTATTGCTAGGGTAATTACAGGTTTATTATAAAATATATTTTTACTATTCATCTATGGGTGTGTATGTGGCTATCTTTTTTCAATGCTTTCTATTTCTTATTTGCTCTTTTCTCCCTATTTCCGTTTTTCTTTTCTCTCTTTTATTCTTCATTTTTTTTCAAGTTAGGGCGATGTTAATGGAGCAAAGATGGCCCTCAGACAAAAACAAAAATAATCAGAACCAAAAGAATCTATTGTTTATTAACTTTTTTGCTAATGTAGCATCCATTATTAAAATACATTTTTAAATAAAGTAGAAATACATCACTTAGTTCTTCAGTTTCTTCCTTTAAATCCTTCCCAGTTACCTCCCTCCAACACCCTTTCATGATCTCTCACTCTCATTATGAGATCCTCTTTTTTGATTATGTATGTTGCATAAATAAATATACATTCAAAAATTTATAAATGCAAACTATTAATTTCAAATATTTTGTTGTCATTTTGTTCATGTATAGTTTTAATTTGTCAACTTTTTATTGAATAACCAATAAAGGGCTGGCCTTTGGGAAAAGTTATTTCTCTGTTTCCAATTAGTCATTAGATGCTTATATATAGATAAAAATCAGTGAAATTTTCCTCATTTCACATTAAGGTATGTGTTCTTACTGTCATTGTATTATTTTTGTGCACCATTTTCTAAGATAGACTGTCTGAAAGCAAACTTCATTCATATTCTGGCTTTTATAATCTTTCTCTACCCCACACTTCAATGTTCCCTGATGCAGATACAGAAACTGTGGCATAGTGTATGTATATTTACAAATGCTATGATTTACATATATACGTAAGCTGAAATTTTTTCTTCAATTTAATGCAATCAAATTCTTTATTAATTTCAGAGGCCTTTAAAATTTCTTAATTCGTTTATTGTTCTTGGCAATCAGGAAAGGAACTAGATCCATGCTATGTTTCTCTGATGGAGCATGTGTTGTGGCATCTTAGAACAAAACATATTCTCTTGAGGAAAGAACTGAAGTGTAAACAGCAGTTGTAGCTTCTTTATGTATTTATATTTCTTTTAAAATCTTTTATTTTTTATATATTTATTATTATTACTATATCTTTTCCCCATCCCTCCTTTCCCTCCAAATCCTTTTAATTAGGATTCTTCTGTTTTAAATTCATGGCCTCTATTTATAATAATTATTATTACATCAATAAATATATGTTGCTATATGTATATATTCAAAAATATAACATGCTCAGCCAGCATAATATTACTCATAATATTGTAATATTAAAATATGTATAATTTCAGGAATGAACATTTATTATTGTATAACCAATTGATGTCATCATCCCTGGTTACACTATTTTTAATAACCTCAGAATTTCTTTTTTCACTGTTTTCTTCAGGTTAGGACTAAGGAATCATAGTCTACCCCATGACTAGGTGAGAAAAATGCAGAAGTCAAGTATATACATCAATTTCCAAATGTCTATTACTCTTTTAGTACATCAAAAACATCGGCAGCTGTCTTGATAAATAAATAAATACATAAATAGAAATTCCTTCATTACAAAAGGTGAAACAGGTTGTGGTGTACTCAGCCTATCATATAGACATAGGTTTTAACAAGAATATTAGTAAGTTCTGGTACTGATATTACCCTTGGTCTTAGAATTAATAAAAATAATGAGGCCAATATCAAATGGTGAATACAAAGTTATCTCTTGTGTTAGAGAAACTCAGTCAGCAGTATCAGTCAGAAAAATAAATAGATTTTGTTATACAAAGAAGATAAACTCTCTTAAATATCAGTGAGGCAATTAAAGAATATTAATGCTTGGGCATATATATTAGAGGTAAAAGCCATTATTGATTAAGAACCGTTTTGAAAACATACAAAAACAACTATGCAGATGTGAAAATCCTAATAATAATAATATATAATAAATAGAAGGGAGCATTAGATGCAGTAAATGTGGAAGAATGTATGTATTTATGAAAAAAAATGTAAGATGTAAGATTGTATGATATGTATTTAAAACTTTCGTTTTGTTTTGTTTCTTTGTTTTGTTTTGTTTTTGAGACAGGGTATAAATTCTGTAGCTTTGGTGCTTATCCAGGAACTACCTTTTGTAGACCAGGCTGGCCACAAACTTACAGAGATCCACCTGCCTCTGCCTCTGCCTCCTGAGTGCTAGGATTAAAGGCATGTGTCACCACGGCTGGCTAAAATTTGCAGTTTGAAACAAGCAAGGCAGACCTGAGTCTAACAAATTTCAAATTTGGTAGATGGAAAAGTGTTGTGGGAAGTACTTCTTTATATATATTGCTTTTATTTGTTAATGAATAAAGAAGCTGATTTGGTCGGTGTCAGGGTAGAATAGAGCTAAGCATGGAAAACTTAACTGAATAAGGGAGAAATAAGGTGGAGTGAAAGAGATCCTATGTATCCCCCACAGGAGACAGACATGCCAGAGCCTTGTCAGTAAACCATGAGTCTTATAGAAAAATATAAAATAATAGAAATGGGTTAATTTAAAATGTAAGAGCTAGTTAGAAGTATGCTTAAGCTATTGACCAAACAATATCACAAATAATATAGTTTCTGTGTAATTCTTTCGGGTCTGGGTAGCTGGGCACGAACAAGCAGTCTCTGCCTACAGGCAAAGAGATCCAGGGTTTTGACAAAATAGCTAGCCTAGTGCTGTCAACTATTCAAAACAAATGACTGATAGTTTGGTATATTGAAATATCCCAAGCTTTAGAAAACTTGAGATAGTTCTGCACTATTTTTTTGCAAGAATGTCTGTATAAATTAACAAGAAATTTTAGACATTCTATGTGATTTTATGAATTTTATTTATATTTTTTTCCAAGATCCATTCAGAGATTATGACCCGCTAACATGAAGAAATAGAGCTATGAATTGCATTTTCTGAACCAAGCACTAATTTGTAAAATCAAAATAAATCAAAAAAATAGCTGATTTTCTTCGTAAATACCATTCACTATACTTGAATCAAGATCTGCTAGACAAATTTAAATATACCTTTATCCATTAATAATAAAGAAGCAGTCTTTAAAAGAATCCTCATAAGAGGATATTAGCTATAAACAAAGGATATTGAGCCTATAGATCATGATCCTAGAGGAGCTAAGTAATGAGGTGAAACCGAAGAAAAACATATATAGACCCACATGAGAATTGAAAAATAGACAAGATCGCCTGACAAAATTTGGAACATGGGGACAGGGGGTAGAAGGAAGGGTAGAAGGGGAGGGTTGAGGAAAACTTGAAGGAACGAGATAGTCGAGATGGAGGAAGGACAGATATGAGGGCAAGGAAAGAGATATCTTGATTGAGGGAGCCATTATTGGGTCAGCAAGAAACCTGGCTCTAGAAAAATTCCCTGGAATCCACAAGGATTACCCCAGCTGAGACCCAAATCAATAAAGGAGAGGGTTCCTGAACTGGCCTTGTCCTGTAGTCAGATTGATTATTATCTTAAATATCACCATAGAACCTTCACCCCACAATAGATGGTAACAGAAGCAGAGAACAACATCGGAGCACTGGACTGAGCTCCAAAGGTCCAGCTGAAGAGTTGAAGGAGTGAGAATATGAGCAAGGAGGTCAAGACAATGAGGGGTTCGCCCGCTGAACTAATGGGTGCTGAGCTAATTGGAGCTCACCAACTCCCACTGGACTGGGAGTGAACGAGCATGGGATCAAACTAGTCCCTCTGAATGTAGTTGACAGGTGGGGCAGACTGAGGGGCCACTGAGAGTGACAGTGGGATTTGTCTCTACTGCATATTCTGGCTTTTTGGGATATTATTCTCTTTGGATGTATACCTTCCTCAACCTAGATGTAGTAGGTAGAGCCTTGGGCTTTCCCTAGGGCAGTGTGCCTTGCCCTTTCTTTGCATTGGAGGGGTAGGGGTGGGAGGGTGTGTGGAGGGAGTGGGAAGAGAGGAGGGAGTCAGAATTTGGATTGGTAGATATTTTTAAGTAATAAAATAATAATAATAATGATGATGATGATAATAATAATAATAATAATAATAATAATAATAATAATAATAAAATGGTACTTTCCTTGAAATAACTGCATACACAAAGTTGCTTTTAAACTCCTAATTATCCTATTCTCATATCCAAGTCCTGGGATTTCAAGAATGTGCCACTATGTCTGAACTGACTTTGTCTATTTCAGCAGTTGCTCCACAGCAAGTTATATTAATGTTTTCTATAAGTCTCAGAACTTTTACAATACTAATACGGGCTTTGCTCTCATTTAAGGAGATAGAGAAATGCCTCAAGGAATGTGCACATGTGTTCTAATATGATCATATTTTCTCATTTATTCAATTATTTGAAAAATATTTCTGAACACATTCAAAAATTAAATGGCAAACAATTGAAGTTTTTATATGGAGATATTTAATGTAAATCATTGCTTTGGAGCTTGATAAAAAAGAATGTATCCCATAATGTTTTAACCTCTTTGTCATTCAGATCATCTGGCATGCATGTCCTTCAGCCCATATGTTAGGTTGTCATGGATCCACACTGAGGAAATGGTAAGCTAGTTTCAAGTAGACATAAATGCCAACAAAGGATTAATTTAGCAGGAGAGATTGTTAAGTGCAAAATGACATCTCCTATAAGAGGAAACTCTGGACTAACAATGCCAAACTGGAGCCTGGTGTTGCATTGCATGTGAATGAATCTGTTACCACTTGTAGGCCTAATACCTTAGGAGAAAATTATTTCCAATCTGAAATATCCCATGGAGAAAGTTAGTAACAGGTAAATGTACAATTTGTGGTGGACAGACCTTACAGTTGCATATTGTGTAAAATTTCTAAGTGGAATATTTATGAAAAAAATAGATAATATACAATATTTCCCTAGAGGTACCAGTGTTTCATGGAGCTATGGTAGACGATAATACAAAGCAAAGTATATTATTAATTTTTTTAGACAAAAAGTTTATGGATAACATTATATATTCATATGTGATCTTTTAAAAATATAATGAGTATTCCAAATCCAAGTACAAGACACATCATGAAGAAAAGGTCAACTGCAATGAACACAACCTTCAAAATGTTTACAATCATTATACAAATTGGAAGATAACCGCACCTTTCCATTTACATTATTGAATATAAAGGTTTAACAATTCTGAAAACTAATTTTTAAATAAATTCTTTCATATTTTCATAGATCAACCACACTACAGCAGTTATCGCCAAGGTTTCTCTCATCATATATGGAGAAAGTGAAAATGCTGGAAGATTCTTTTAATTTGTATAAGGTCTTTCAGTTGATAATAGGTTCCAAACAAGGAAATCTGTGTTCATACACTGAAACTAAATTAAATCTGGAATGCTGTGAAACAAAAGTTTGTTATCAGATTGAAATAAAAACATATGAATTTGAATGTATCAGTTAATTGGACATAGAGGACAAATGAGAGGACCAAATCAATATGAAAATGAAATCTATGATAATGAATTAGAGAAGAATTAGGCATTTATTTGGTAGGCTTTCTAGGAAGCTCATAACTGCCAGTAAATGAATCTCTAGTTGAATCATTTGCTTTTCTTTTTGCCTCTGAAGGTTCTCATTCATGTACAGCTTATACTCAGACACATACATATACATTAAGAAAAAATATCTAAAAAGAATTATATATGTATAATTTTACTCATATATTTTAAAATATACTTCTATTTTAAATTATAACCTAGTAACATGTGCATGAGAAATTTTGATTTCATTGAAAAGTTATTTATCTCTGTCAAAAATTAGTTTTTCTTAATCACTGTATTTAGATAATATTCTTTCCCTATATCATTCATATAAGATACTTTTCCAGTAGGCATTTTTAGAGAACATGTTCAAAATTTGAGATGGGATGAACAGAGAACAAAGCCCTAAATCTGACAGTAAGTCTAGTATTTGCACACATGTAAGGTTTTCTGGATGCAAATATAAGTCTTCAAGAGCAAACTTATAAAATTCTAGACATTCAGTTAGTTAAATATTAAAAAAACACAAAGACAAAATAAAAAATTCCTGAAACAAAAGAAGGATAAACATATATTTTGGGGAATATAAACAAAGCGTAACAAATTCCATTTAAAAGAAAAATTAAATTTGGGAATGTACCTATTGGTATTTGGATTCTTAAAGATGATCAGGGAAAATCTTTAATTTCTTCCATATAAGGCAATAATACTTAAAGAAGATTTTTTTTTCTTTTAGAATGTGAGATAAGTTAATCATTTTTTTACATATGCAAAGAAAGCATAGAATTTGCAAAGCATGCTTCATGGAATTATATACACAGTGTCATTAAAGAATCAGAGTAAACAGAAAAATCAGAAAGTTAAGATATCAAAGAGGTTATTTTTCTTCAAATTGTGTTTTTCACTTCAGACCACATACCAAAAAGCCAAATTTTATAAAAGAGCTTTTTCTATCTATAGATAGGAGATGAGAGTTCAGTTTGTTTCAGTATTAGGAGCTATATCTAGAAAACCTGTTAATAGTTTGAGTTGGGATCTATAAAATGTTCAGTACTAAATCAATCTGTAAGTTTAATAACTGGTTCCCATCAAAGTTTTCAGGATACAAGCATAAGACCCAAAGAGAAAACTGATACAAACAAAGAATTCATTTACATTTTGAAAATAAATAGAAATATAAAAGAATAGATCATTATAAAACAAAGGGGGGAAATACATAAGAAAATGTGAAGAGGCAAAAATCATCTGTAGGATGAATAATGAATGAAGGGGACTGGTGTTATCTAACCAAAGGTTCTCCTGGAAACAGGTTATTGGCCACTGAAAAAAGTTTGGAACAGCATGGAGAGTCTGCTTCCTCCTAAATTATCACTTCACATTTAAGCCTAATTCCTTAACACTGCCCTCAATAAAAACTGAAGGAATAAAAGTGGCAAAATATAGATTATGTGTCTCCTCTCTGGAATAGTTTGTATAAAACACATACAGTCATAATTCTGGAGTACTACCAAAATAGATAAAATTATTTATTTTTCCCTACATTTTCAAGTTAGGCACAAACATAAAATGTGGATTCTTTTCTAAAAATGGCATATAATATGTGATATTATGTTGTAAGTTTAAAGTCTTAATAGTAATGTCAGGTTAAATATATCATCTCAGGTATTTGTAATTTTAGAGTGAGCTTACCAAATCACTTGCTTCTAGATTCATGAAATATGTAGGACATTATAGCTGATACTCATAGAACTGTGCAAAAATAACCAAAGCTTTACACGTGTGATGTGGTTCTTGTCCTTCCATGACTGTATTATTTCACTCAACAGTATAATTTCTAGTTTCATGCATGTGATCATAATATCAATTCTTTCAGTCCTTCAATCCTTTGTTAATGGTGTCCCTTCACACCAATAGATCAGTGACTAAGTCATTTTGTGATAAAAAATGTTTAACCAGGGCTCTTTGTGTGACTATTCATATAAAATTATCCAATGGAAACTGATATGATCACCAGTATGGAAAGGGTTCAACGTGATTCCCCTTACATGGGAATTAGAAACAAATAGTTCAGCTCAAGGTGTAGAGTGTTTATTTGCTTTCTGATTATTCATTATCATGATGATTGGTTTAGTCTTCTGAATGTACAATTAAGACAATAATAGTTGTTGATTACAATGATTATGTCAATCACAATTAATGTTCAGTTGTCACATATTACAGGATTCTCTCTGGCTCTAGGCAGATATACTGTACATAGATCAGACCCATTATCTGATGTCACACATATACTCACATAAGCTGTCACACTGTGTCCCACTTTCATCATTCAGCAAACTCATCAGAGGTTATTCAGATTATAACTAAATTACAAGGAGGGAATGTGTTTTGTCATGATATTGGAGTCACTTCAAAGTATATATATATATANNNTATATATTTATATGGTGAGATTTATCTCTTTATGCTTGAATACCATTAATGAGTAAAGAAAGTGCTTTAGATCTATAGCAGGGCAGAACTTGGATAGGTGGGGAAGACGGACATGAATGCTGGGAGTGAAAAGGGTGGAGTCAGAGAGAATCCATGGAGCCACCACCAGAGGCAGACACTAGGAAGCTTATCTGGTAAGCCACTGCCACATGGCAATACACAGATAAATGGAGATGGGTAAAATTAAGATATAAGAGTTAACCAATAAGAAGGTAAAGCTAATGGGCCAAGCAGTGTTTTAAATAATATAATAATATAATTTCTGTGTGATTATTTCAGGGCTGAGCAAACCAGAACTAATGAGTGGCCTCCTTACAACATATATAAGGTCATTTGTTGACACAAGATCCTCCAGTTTTTAGGCTTCAGAATAATACTGGAAAAATACAGAAAAAATGTTTAGGGTTATTCTTCTGCCCAACTTAGTAAATGGAGTAATGATTGATCAGTGTTCTATTTCTGAGAAGAGACAAAATGACCATAACTCTTATAGAAGAAGGCATTTAAGTGGGGCTTGCTAAAAATTTTAGAGTTTCAATCTCTTATCTTCATGCTAGAGAGAATGGTTGCATGCAGGAAGGTACAGTGGCAGAGAAGTAGTTTTGAGTTATGATTTAGAGACTACAGGCCTGGCACTGGAATTTGAAACATTAAAACCAACCCCCAGTGACAAACATGCTCCAAAAAGGCCACACTCCCTAGTCCTTTGAAATAATATCACTCACTATGATATTCTGAGCTATGAAGCTTGTGGGTTATGAGCCTATAGGTGCTATTTTCACTCAAATCACCAAAAGGTTAAGGTAAATCATTGGATATTTTTTGATGCTAAATTGGGTTGTTAGTATCACAGCCCAAGTAATGAATGTTGACAACTGTATATTAAGGCCTATGTATCAACTAAAGGTGATAAAATCATGATTCTACCTCATTCAGGCACTCTGTTTCTTGTTGAGAAGTTTAAAATACCCATTTAAATAAAATGTGAGTAAAAGAATTTTGTGTGTGAGGACAGGTATCAGGGACAATTGTTTTTAATATTTTATACTTATAAAATTCATACATTCATATAATGTATTTTGATCACATCTACCATTCGTTCCTTCCCCTCCATCTTCTCTTCTGCCACTTTACTACTCTTATCTCAATATTCTTCTCTTTTCTTTTTAAAAGACTATTGAGTGATGTTAGTGCTGCCTGATATTTATGGATGTAAAATTTTCTACTGAGCATGATTAACCTTTCAGGACTTCATTGCTGAAGGAACCCTACTGTCCCTCCACCAACTCTATCAGTTACTCCCATCCTCTCAGCAAGATGGCTATATCATAAACCATAACTATTGCTAATCTAAATCATTCCCAACTTTCTTGAACACAGGGAACAATACATTCTTGAGCTTAGGGTAGGTGTTTCACAGGCCATTGTCAAAGTTATAACTGATATGGTTAAATGTCAGAAATGTTCTAAAAAGCATGCTGGACTCTTATGCCATAGCTCTCTTGGCAATTCATATGAGCTGTGACTCATGCAAAAAGCCTTCAAAGTGCGTTATCTTTCATGATGTGCCTGGAATGTTTTCTAAGACTAAAATTCCTGTTAGAATTCGTACTCTGTTCCTAAACAATATGAAATCCTTGTTCTACTGTTTTTGTTGGAGGAGACATAACAGGGACTGCATCTTGCTTTTATACCCTTTAGAATTCAGTCAAATATACTTTTGTCTCTATAAAGTTTTGAATGTTCATCATGCTTTTCAAAAAATTATAACAATTATTTTATTATACAATGTACTTTTATCCTTTGTCATGGCTTGCAATATGATTTATTTGTATAAATTATATTCAAAAAACACTTTGAGCTATGAAAACACCTTACATCTTAAGAATCTTTAAATAAAGATTTAGAGTGTGCAAAGAAAAGTCATGTAAAGAATCCCCAAGGATGATTACATATAGAGACTTCTGACAATAGTACATCATTTATGTTTGTCAAAATAATGCCTTGTACTTGACCATATGTTCAATGGTGCTCCATTTCATTTTTAATGAGATTTAAATATTATTTTTCTTAGTTATATTAGTATGGATGCTAGTCTTGTTCAATATATTATTTCTTTCTTTTTATTATATTATTCATTCACTTTTATAGAAAGAAGACTCTTTTTGCTTTTCTTTTAACTCAGGGGAAAACTGTCACAAGAGATCCTTTTACTCTAGTCAGTTTATTATTGACATCTTAGATGTTCTAATTTCCAGTATACTTGGGTAAGTATCCATAGTCACCTGAGTATATGAATGTAAGAGAACAGTTTATGATAATTTTACCAAATGATTTAAAAGTATTTAATTTTATTTATATTTATTTATGAGTATATGCATGTGTGTATGTGTATTTCATGTGTCTAAAAGAG
This sequence comes from Bramus lutescens, assembly GCA_001685075.1. Taxonomy (NCBI): domain Eukaryota; kingdom Metazoa; phylum Chordata; class Mammalia; order Rodentia; family Cricetidae; genus Bramus; species Bramus lutescens. The sequence goes on along the minus strand of LOEQ01003636.1, from coordinate 108,783 downwards.
TCCAGGAAGTCCAGAAGGCACCACTATTTTACTTGAGTCTAGATTCAGAGATGGTGAGCAGCTGAACATGAGTGCCTGGAAATGAACTCAGTTCCTCCAGAACAGTACAAGTTGTAGCTGCAGAGGCATTTATCTAGCTCCAAAATAAACACTTTAAATATGTGCTCTTAATTCCTTACTATTTTCACTTACTTGCTTATCAATTCTCTCCATATTGCCTGACATTTTTGATGCAAATTTGCACTGTGCTAAGCAGTGCTCCTTAAATCCATTAAAAGGAATTCCATGGCTACTTTGATCAAATTATTTCTATTAAAAACAGACTTCCTGTCTGATAGATTAAAATGTTTTAAACTGAGTTTTTGTATGTTTGTATATATAGAGAAACTGAATTTCTAGCTTCAGTTTACATCTTTAAATATACATTTCTTTTGGTTCCTTTCTACTGGATTAACAAATTTTATAAATGGTTATTATATGTTTGTTTCCAAAAGGTCCTCATCCAATAAAGATGACTGCTTTTATGTGCCTTCTCTAAGAACACTGTATTAAAATTATTTTTAAATAATGGTATTACAGTCTACTCATGTAAAATATGTGGAAATTTGATGGCTGCATGTACTATTTTACTGCTATTATAATTTACTCTGTTTTAATTAAAATTGAATTGCCTCATTTCCCCTTACTTTCCTTTATAACTTTTTTCTATGACCCTTCAAATTTATCACCACTTTTCTTTGTCATTGATACATATATTTGATAAATGAATATATTGTTTTATATTTAATTTTGTTTCATATATGTATAACTAAATCGCTGAGTCTGTTCAAAATTATATATCTGGGGCCTATACCATGGAAGTGAATAGCCATTAAGAGGGCCCATCCCTGGGAGAGATTAATTCTTATATTTTCAGCCATCATAGACTGCCTGTAGATTTTCATATATGGATGGTACTACATGAAATTTCTATTTTTTTTCAGCTGCATCTGAATCTACTGCTATTTCAGCCAGGAATTTTGGCTCTGCTATTACTGACCTGCTTCTCAGGAAGCATCCTGGTAGGACTTTTATGTACTGACTCCCGTTACTGAACTAAGTATAGTATTTGACTGAGTTTCTATCATTTTATTTAGCAATAAAATTTGGGAGTCAGAGTCTGGAGTGAAAGCATGCTAGCTCATAAACGTTGAGTAGCAGCTAAACTGAACTTCCCTCTTCACCAGCTTTTCAGAGAGAGACTGTATCTTTCAAGTCCACCAAAATCAAAAAAAAAAAACATACTCAATTTAAGTTGCTTCCTACTACTTCCAGGGCATCTGTCTGTCCAACTTCCAGATTCCCTTTAACTCTATGTTTTTTTCCTAAAAATTATGTGCTGGCTCTGTCTCCTGACAGTTGATTTTATTTCATTAATAAAAATGAAAACGATTTCAGAGTGTGATTGAATACCCTGCAATAGTTCCCTTTTATTGTTTATATAAAGTGATTGGTTTTAACTTTAACACAGTAAAACTATATAAAATAAGAAAAAAAAATTGGGAGAGAATTACACTATCTGTAGTGAGAGGGGAGCAAGAGCCTGCTTTTCATCTGGCCCAGCTCCTGCACAGCTAGCTGATACCCCGAAATAACAACACACAAATTGTATTCATTTAAGCACTGCCTGACCCATTATATTTAGGCTCTTCTCGGCTAACTCTCACAACTTTATTAACCCATATCTAGTAATCTGTGTGTCACCAAGGGATCATGGTTTACCGGGAAGATTCTAACCCATGTCCATCTTGGGCCAGACCTTCATGCCTCTGCCTAATGCTGCTTTCTTTCTCCCAGCATTCTGTTCTGTCTACTCCACCCA
>LOEQ01003636.1:86657-100234 GCA_001685075.1 Bramus lutescens | reverse complement strand
TATCTATCTATCTATCTATCTATCTATCTATCTATCTATCTATCGTCTATTTATCTATTATCTATCAAAATATATATCTGTATGATCTGAAAATCATACCTAGCTTATCTAAAAATTTTATTGTTATAGATGACTAACTACTTGCCTGTTTTTCTTGACTATCATAAATAGTTCATAATAATAGCTTTCAAGAACTAGGATTTTACCTTATGATTTATGAAATTCTATGCTGTTGGAGGTGTGTTAAACCATTATGCCAGATTACTCTTTTTCTTGTGACATTTTCTCTTGATAATTTTTCCTTCTTCTTCAGAAGTATAATTTGCTCAGGCTTCTTCAGATTCTTTAGCTAAATATTTCTATTGTCCTGAAAAGACAAAATCAAAACCCTTCCATAACTACAACTTGGTGTAATTTCAGACAATTGTGAGCTACTAGGAAATTTAAGTGCTAGTAATTGAACTGTACTCTTATCTACTGAGCCATTTCTTCATCCAACAACTGCTCTGTATTGTAATAGCTTAGAAGCCTTTATTAATATTCAAGTTAAAGTAAAACCTTTGATAACAACAACTATGTTTCTTTTTGTTTGTTTGAATTCTAGCTATTATTTTCAGCCTTTTATATTTAAATGTTTTTCTCCTCAATTATAATAAAAATATCTGCCCAGGATCAAGTCATACAACATTCCAGTATAATGAGCAGAGGAGTTCTCAGGCTACCACCCAAAGCGTCAAGCTTTTGAAAGTTGATGGATACTCTTCGAACATATTTTAACCTCAACTTTATGACTTTTGTTCAGACACTAAGGGATGTCCATGTAATGGTCTTCTCTTTGTCTCATTCTGTATTCTATTTGACATCCAAAATCCTTTCAATTATACATAAGGTCCATCTAGAAAACTAAGTCCCAATATTCAAATGCAATCATGTTCATGAATGTTTCCTAAGTAAGGGTATATTCATATTGATGTCTCATATATTTCTAGATTTTATCACTCTACTAACAATGAAATGCAGTGTTATTAAAGAATAATTATCTTACAAAGCTATAACTATTTTATGTCTTTAAAATTTGAGTGACTATCTGATTTGCAGTGCCAATGATAATGAATAGCTCAGAATGTTTATTTATATTTTTGATCAGGTGATGACTAGCATTATTAAACATGCTTATCAAGGCAAGACACCTGGAAAGTGCATGCTTGTTCTAATCTGTATCAAGTACCCATCAATAAACATATCTCTCATAAGCCAGTGAAAATGATGCCCTGCAGCTATTATGTTTCTGAGGATGAAGTAAATTTGCATTGCTGCATTCCTTGAATTTTTGACTCAATTCTTCCAAAGACTGTGACCATGATGAGTGATTTGGCCTGAGTATAGATGATTTTCCTGATTGGTACAAATTTCTCATAGGAGAGTTCAAAGCAAATTCCACAATGCTCATTTATTTCCAATTTCAATGTTGTCTTCAACATCCTTTAGCACAGTGATTCTTATATCTTTACATTTTCTCACGCTCTAACTTAACAATAAGGAACTTCTTTCTTAAATGTTTTTTATTTCCTCTTTAAGAGCCACTACTCTCTTCATAAAATTATTTTTAAGTTTGCTTTCTTGTGTTTTGCATGCATTGGAAAGTTCATGTCTTGCTGTTGTAGGATAACTGGGCTCTGGTAGTGCCATATTGCTCTTTCACTTTTTTAATATTTATTTATTTATTTATTTATTTATTATGTATACAGTTAGGCAGAAGAGGGTACCAGACCTCATTAAAGATGGTTGTTAACCACCATGTGGTTGCTGGGAATGGAACTGAGGACTTTTGTAAGAACAGGCAATGCTCTTAACCACTGAGCCATCTCTCCAGCCCTGCTCTTTCATTTGTTTGATGCATTCTTATACTAGCATTTCCTCATCTGTTCTTGTAAGTGGTAGTTACTGTGGCTTGTTCCAATGCTGGTTCTTCCAAGTGGTGTGGTTTGTACCTATACCTATGCAGTCTGCTAGAGTTGCAGGGCAGGGCTGGCCACAGAGAAAGTGTTTAGGTGCTTGCTTGCTGGATGATGCAGAGTGCACTACAGCATAGGAGCTCCATGAGAAATAGGGCAGGGTCCAAGTGCCTTGCTGGTGTTGCAATGGGAAGGGGAGGGGGCACAAAATATACTCTGGGGTTTAGTTAGAGTCTGGAGTTTGGGGTAATTGAGTTTGGATGTTGGTCACTAATCTACTTTTTTCCAAAGGAAGTAGGTTGTGCCTGTGTCTGTGTAGTCTTGCTGGGGTTACAGGGAAGGACTCTTGTGCCAGGTTGTACCTGACTCTGCAATACCCCCTTCTAGTAATCTCCCCATCTGTCTCCTTAATCTGATTTTCATGTTATTTTCCAATCTGCCCTCATCCCATTGATGTAACTTCCTTTATTTCCCTTTGCCATGGAGAGCTGTTCATCTCCCATTAAATCTCCCTTTGCTGCCTAGTCTTTCTAGGTCTCTAGATTTTAGAATATTTATTAATTATTTTTCAAATAATATATTCTTATGACTGTCTCCATACCATGTATGTCTTTATTGATCTGGATTACTCACAGTAATATATTCTGGTTCAATGCATTTGCCTTCTGAAATTATGAAATCTTGTTGCTTTTTTTAAACAACTAATTGATATTGTATTGGATAAATGTGTCACATTTTCTTTATCTATTTCGGAACATCTATGTTGTTTAATAGTTCCGGCTATTACAAAAATGCTGCTGTGAATGTAGTTCAGTAAGTATTCTTGTGGTTTGGTCGAGTATCCTTTGGATATGTGCCTTATAGTGGTATAAATGGGTCTTGTGGTAGATTGATTTTCAGTTTTCTGAGAAATAGCCACACTGACTTTCAAAGTGGCTGTAGAAATTTGAACTCATACCAGTAATGGAGGCATGTTCCACTCTTTCCGCATTCTCTCCAGCATTAACAGCTGCTTATGCGTTTACCCTAGGCATTTGGGCATGTATAAGATTATATAAAGAATTTTCTCTCCCATCTGGTCCTGCAGTAGTTCAGTCCCAAAGAAACACACAGAGGTTTATATTAATTATAAACTGTTTGGGCTACTAGCTCTGGATTATTATTAACTACTTTTTACAATTTAAATAAGCTCATAATTCTTGTCTGTGTTTATTCATGTGACTTGTTACCTTTTATTGGTTAGGCATTCTTATCTTGCTTCCTCTGCTGATCTGTGATTCCTCTCTATATGCTGTGAAAATGATTTGTTAATAAATAAATATGCTTTGGTTCTATCCTTGCAAAGCAGGATAAAGCTAAGTGGGGAAACAAATTTGACCTTTAGAAGAAAATGGGTGGAGTCAGAAAGATGCCATGTATCCATTTCAGGAGACATATGCACTGGAATCTTGCCAGTAAACCATGAGCCATATGGTAAAATATAAAATAATAGAAGTGGGTTAATTTAAGATGTAAGATTTAGCTAGAAATATGCTTAAGCTATTGGCCAAAAATTTTTGCAAATAATATAGTTTCTGTGTGATTATTTTGGGCTGGGGCCACTGGGAATGAACAAGCAGTGTTTGTCTACACTCTGCATCTAAATAATGACTCTATCTCTGTTTTTCCTCTTCCCAGGATTCTTCTAGTCTTGTTGCCTCACCTATAATTCCTACTTGACTACTGGTCAATCAGCATTTTATGTAACTAATACGAGTGACAAAACTTTACACTGTACAATCATATTATCCAAAAGCATTTCCAAATTTTCTTCTTTTCAAAACAAACCTCTGAATCTATAATCCATTTTTTGGAAATATGTAGATAGTTTTCTAGTCTACTACTTGCTTCATGGAAATGTTGATAAACTTATGGGAACCAAGAGAAAGCATAAGATTATTGTCAAGTTCTGATTGGAGTATTCTGTGAGGCTGAGTCACCTCAGTGAGTAATCTTGATTCTATTCTGGATGTAGAACTAAAAGGAAACTGCAACAGACGTGCCCTGAAACATTGGGTCATATGGTCCTTCCTTTACCATTGCAGATATTTCAGGAGATCTTCCTCAAACTAACCGTATTTTTTTAACCCATAATGAATCCAAACCCTCTCATTTTCTTTGGGAACAAAAGGAAATCCTATTTTCTAAGTAACATATCTTTTGACTTTTTGAAGTCAAGGCATTGTCAAAATATAAAGGTTGGAATAATCCAGCAGTATTTATAATCAAATGTCTTTTAGCAGCTGTTGTTCATTACTCAGCAGTCAAACAATTGAAAGACAACAGAGTAACTTGCAATATCCATATTCTCTGTATATTTTTCATCTTTATGTGGCATTTTTATCTATTTCTTTTATTTTATTTTTAATTTTTTATGCAGGGTTTTTCTATCTACCTTTATCTATCCTAGAACTCACTTTGTTACCAGATTGACCCTGAACTCACAAAGGTACACCAGTCTCTGCCTATCAAGTGCTAATAGTAAACGTGTGTGACACCATGCCCAGCTACTGTATTTAAAAAAAAAACTTTTATTATTTTTTATCTTCTTCCACAAGCCTAAATATATTTCTAAACACACTGTAAACCATTTAGAGATTTGTTTTGTCTGAATCTGTCTTTGCTGTGTATGTGTAATTCTTTTCTGACAAGTAGCATTTTTTAAAATGCTAGCAGGCATGGCTAGGACTCATCTTGTGGCCTTGCCTGTTGGTTCTACCCTATCCAAAATGATGAAGGTATGTTCACCACATCTATAAGCCATAATTACTGTACTAGGTTCAGAGATACAATGGTTCTATGTCACCATTAAGTACTTAGTAGAATGCTGCTCACAAACTCCATTTAAATGCTCTGTAGCAGGAACTCCGGAAATAGTCAAAGCCATTCATACTGCCGCCATGAACCATGGAGTTGTCTCTTATGGAAACATCAACTCTGCTCCCAGCCAGCAACAGAGATTATATGGAAAAATGAAGATATAGAGAATCTGCACCATTTGTAGGTTGAGACAGTATTTTAGTTTCCTAGCTGCCCAGACCCAAGTAATCACACAGAAAATATACTAATTACCACACTGAGCAATGGCTAAGGCATATTTCTAGCTAGTTCTTACATCTTAAATTCATACATTTTTATTAATCTATGTATTGTCATAAGGCTGTGATTTACTAGTATTATTTTGGTATCTTTCTCCTTCATCAGCTATATGGTGTCTCCTTGACTTGGTCTAGTCTCTCTATATATTTCTGTTTAGAATTCCTGCCTAAATTTACTCTGCTAAATCATTGACTAAAACAGCTTTTTTCATCAACCAATAAAAGCTACACAGATACAGAAGGATATTTCACATCATAAGATGGAATCTCAGTCATTTTGATTTGTATTTCCATTCTGGCTAAGGATGCTGAGCATCTCCCTAAGTCTTTCTCAGTCATTTGAGTATTTTTGAGAATTATCAGTTTAGATATGTACCCCTTTTCAATTGGATTACTTGGTTTGTTGATGTCTAGTTTTTTTTTAATTCTTTTTAAATTTTGGAAATCATTTCTGTAACAAATTTTTATACCTTCTGTTGGTAGATTGTTAGCCTACCTAGAATACAGCCTGTAAGCCATTCTAATAAACATGGTGGATATCTCTGTTTATGTATTTTAAACTATTCTCATGAAGATTTATTTATTGCTCTCTTATTAAAAATATATTTTTATACAAAATATTCTAATTACAGTTTTCCGAGCACCATGAAAATATCTTCTGTGCACTCTAAAAGAAAGTCTGCCAAGACCTGAGGGTTGGTCAAACTGATATGGGTCTCAGAATTATATCAGTGAAGCCTTCAAATATTGTAAAGTAGAGACCCAAATACCACTTAGTGTAATCAGAGTAAAAATTGAGATTATGTATTATTTTACTGGCATATTCCTGGAGATAAATATTTCTAATAAAACAGCTTCAATGCATTATATAATTATATTTTAAAGGCAAAGAAAAAAGTAAAGCTACATTGTAGTTAGCAATTGCAATGCTTAGTCAAGCAAAAAATCAGTTTAAAAGAATCCTAAACCTACAGTTAGCTATGAAATTTTGATCAGGAGATTCTATAACAGACTTTTTTTCTGTAAGGTTAGGAAAAGGAGGAGTCAACTTATTTAAAAAATTACTAGGCAAAACAAGATGGAGGAATATTGATCCTGTTACATTCCCCTATACTCTCCCATTTAAGCTCTAGATGTAGCCTTGGTTTCCAAATTTACCCTGGTTTTGTCTTGCCACCTAAGATTATTATTCCCTCAACTGCTGAGTTCTAGCCAGGTCTCCATACCTTGTCAACAACTTAGATCTCTCAGTCACACATCATAACCAATGTTTAAGAACAGCCAAGTATTTCTAGAGTCTACTCAGAAAACTGACCTTTCATTCAGATACTATTCTAAAATTTTATATATACTACCATAAAGCCATAGATCTAGAGGCAGTGGGACCTGGAAGAATGGTGCCCATGAATGAGGTAGACTAAAATGGCATACAACAGAAAACTTCATTTAGAGCATCAGACAATTTATGGTTTTAAAATTGAGAAAGGTAATATGAGTAAAGTCATATGAAATGAGTTTATACTGTAAACATTCTAAATAACAACAACAAGCAAGAATGGGGAATTGGGAAGAAAACCCACTCTGATGTTGGATGTCTCAGGAGAGAAACCTCCATTTACAGCACTCCTATCAATTATACTTGAGAAGAATATGAAAACACATTCCAAGTACAATCAATCCTGTTTCTTGAAGGAACAGAAATCATAAGACTTGTCCTGTACTTTCGTAATGTTTTCCCAAGCACTCTAAATTCTCCTCACACAAATCAATTATTAGAAATATCTAACATCTCATTCTAGTTTGGGTTAGACTGTGTATCATCTCTATGAGCCCACCCTTCTGAGTAAAGCTGACACCAATCTGCATAAGACACAATAGAAGTTTCAGGCACAGCATGTCCTATGTATTCTGTGCTCCGTTTATGCCTTCTGTGCCTCTAAAGTACACAAAACTAGCAAAGTTGTCCAAATGGCCAGATCTCTTCAGACACATACAATCAGTACAAAACATCAGAGAAATAAAAGGGTTTAAGTAAGACACAATGAATCATTTAGTGAACTTATTTCCCAGAAAACATAAACAAGACATTTAAAGAAATGGCAAAGTTTTCAAAATAAGATTTCAAAACTGAATTCAGTGAAAAAATAAAAAAAATTGAGGAGATCTCAAAGCTGAAATAAAGATAGAATTGAAAAACACAATAAAAAAAGAAGTTTAAATACCAGTAAATTTAGAGTAAATTCAGTAGACTGAATCAAACTGAATTTTGAATATTATGATAAAGTACAGTAACTAGAACAAACAAGCCAAGAACTTATTTTAAAAAATCTTGGAAGGTTACATTCTGGAAAATATAGGATATAATAAAACCCCTAAATTTTTGAACTATAGGAAAAAGTGAGGAATAAGTATCCTAACTAAATGGTATAGAATATGTTATCAGCAAAGCATAGAGGAAAACATCCACAAACCAAAGAAAGACATATTCACATAAATATAATAGTACACATAATCCTAATTTGACATGACTAGAAAACAAAATCCACAGAGAATATCACAGATAAATCAGTAAGAAAATAGAGCAATGGTAGTGCATTGGAAGCTTCAAAAGAGTGAGAAAAAAAAACATATCATATATAAAGGAAAATCCATTAGAATAATAACTGGTTTTACTGATTGATTCAACATTGAAAGCCATAAGAATCTGGATGAATGCTCTTTGTTTTCTAGAATATCACAGTGGACAAACAAGACCACAGTGATAGTTTGGATGAGAATGATACAGAAACACTTATATGTTTAAATTATTGGCTTATAATTGTTGGGACTATTTAGGGTAAGATTAATAAATAGGTGGCCTTGTTGTTGGAGGAATGCCTTTGGGGGCAGGTTTTGAGGATTTGAAAGATGAGTGTCATTCCCAGTGTGCTTCTCTGACTAATCTTTGTGGATCAGGATGAGAATTCTCAGAAGCTATACATAACACACACAAACACACACAAAAATACAGTTGGAATGAAAATTTGTTATTTGGGTGGCAATGCTTTCCCCTGAAATTTTAGATTATTTAGCAAATATCTCAATTCTAGGTAAGAGAAATGTTATATTACCTAGAGTTAGTGATAAGAGTACCTCAAGACACTTTAAAATAGTGTGGTATCCTTCATTGTCTGTCAGAGGAGGAAGATAAGCCATCATAGCAAAAGATATGATATATTTTTGACACAATACCTGGAGCTTCTGAGCTACCACTGACTTGAAAACTTTTACTCATAAGCACTAGCTATTATGGCACCAGAAAGTTTCAAGTGAGAGAAGTAATATTTATTTCTACCAAATTTTGTTTCAAATATTTAAACTTCAACAGCATCAATATGGCATTAAAATACTAATATCTTAAATAGGCACACATATCTATATCTATTTACATATACATAAATATATATGTATATGTATAAACATATATATGTAGCAAAAATCAAATAGAAAATGTATGAACCTGAAAGAGAACAAAGGGAAAACTAGAAGGGGTTAACAGAGGGAAGTGAACAGTGAAAGTGATACAGCTATATTATAATTGCAAAAACATATAAAATATTAATTGGATCCATATATTTTATAATAATATATTATTAGCCATACCCCTGAAGTCATATGGCTAATAATATATTCTGTTTAGAGTAAGTCTAATCTTATCTTTCATATTGTCCTCTATATGTTGTAAACTTTTTCCTTATGACTGATATATTTAGTGGAATGGTGTCTTAATGATTCTTAGTTAACATTACTTTCTAAATTGCGAGTTTTTTGTAACATTTATTTACAAATAATGAAGAAGGCTGAGAGGAAAAAGTTAAATGCATATGTCCTTATAGTGAAAGAAAAGATAAAATATACAAGCCTTACACTGGCATTTAAAGTTTGCCAGAGATCAATGAGCTTTAGACACTGGAGGACAGAATCTTACTTTTGTGTTCTGAACACAGAGAAGCCCTGGGTGAATGAATATTATGAAGATAGATGTACTTTATAAGTGCTGTGCACTCACATGTTTGATAACCAGCACTCCAGATTAAATGTCTCTTAACAAAGAGTAGTTCCATCTTCAGAGTAGATGATGAGGAAAACATGTCCAGCTCTGATAGGTAAAGTACAGCTTTCTGCCAACTGTTTCTAACAGCATTTAAATTCTAATTTGACAGACTACCCACAGAGAGTGACTGAAGTCTGAGTTATGCTATTTTTCAATTCATACTGTATTTTTAATTGATGTGAAGTCACTTGAAGTATTACTTTTCTTGCCAATTCCTCAAAATGAGGGCTTAAGACTTGTTTATTTTCTTCCATTACATTGATCAAAATATTTGCTTCTCAATGTGAATATACATAAAATATTTTCTGAGTTTGAAAAATGATGTATATGGGATTTAATTCTCTCTAATTATAATTTAAAAGGTATCATACTTCTTTCATAGAAAAGAATTAGTTATTATCTTTCTCTGTCTCTCCTTTGGATGTAGAAAAGTTTCAAATTAGATTAATTTGTTTTTTCATTGAGCTCTTTCTCATTCATACATATATATGAATATATGTGAGAATACATGTGATATATACATTATTCACATATTGTGATATATCAGATGCATATGGAAATGTATGCCTGCCATATACATATCAATTTTACCTCTTTCTATATATCCGCAAATATTTCTATAATTATATATTTATGCTTACAACTATATTAACTTCATTTTCACCCACTTTAGTAATCTCTCTCTCTGTCTCTCTCTCTACCTCTGGCTCTCTCTCTTTATATGCACATGTATGTCTACCTCTACTTACAAAGATATCTACATTTACACCTCATCCTTATTTATATATCATATTGCTATTTATTTCAAATAAAGTCAATATAAGTGATATAAAGGAAGCTTACTCAAATAAAAATGCTTAAATACATAAAAATGCTATATGCTTTTTCTAAGGAAAAAAGTTCAATTCCCAGCAACTAGCATCTATCTATGTATAAAACAAGTTTTAAATCATACTCTTCAGACTTCTATGGACACTGAATAAATATAGTTCATAGACATAATTGCAAACTACCCATAAAGATAGATAGAGAGAGAGATAGAGAGAGATCGCAAAACTTTAAATCTCACAAAACTAATTTTTTAAAAATTTTAATATCATCTTTTAAAATTCATGTTAATAATCAAAATTTCATTCTAAATAGCAGGAGAAGGTACCTGATATCCCAGAACTACAAAGGGAAGAAACATGATACAATAATTGTCAGACCTTGAAAAAAAATCTTCAGCCTCTGGAGGGATTTCTGACATTTTTTTTTCCCACAGGGCAGGGAACCCTGACTGCTCTTTGGACTGGAAATGGAGGGGGNAGGTGGAAATTTTTAATAATAATAATAAATTAATTAAAAAAGAAAGAAAGAAAAGAAGTTTCTCTAGTGAGGGCTTGCATGAGTTTAGGACCTGGGAGGAAGTGATGGTGTGTACTGACCAGAGGTCTGGGAAGTGACTAGAGTCATTTCAGCCCCACCAGCTGATACTGGGTGAGCTGGCCTTGGCAGAGAGATGGGACTGGATCAGTCAAGATCATTCAGGACCACTGGGATTTGAGGGTGATTATCTGTGTTAGAGTGGGATTTATTTGGAGGAGTGTGTGAAAATAAAAAAAGCACAAAAGGAAAAAAATAAAAAAAATAAAATACAAGCAATTCATAATTTTGTTTATGTCAGTGACATTTTATGACATTTATGGATAATACAAAGAAAATTCTATATGTCATTCCAATAAAGTCCTCATTTCATTGTATAGTCATTAGCAAAATAATTGTCAACCTCTCACCCATTATCCATTTACATAGACTTGTTTTGACTAGTACTTTAACATGAGTGAAATGCTACAACTTTTAAATACTTATTCATGCTTTTTTAACAATATGCTGTTAGAGTTCATGTTGCATGTCTCCATATTTGCCTCCATTTATACTAAATAATAATCCATTATTTAAACATTGTTTAATTGTTTATTGTAGACGCTAACTAGTATCTGTATATTGTGATTTTTCACAGTTATTTAATAAAATATTGGAGTATTTAAAATTTCTGATAAAGTTTATTTTGGATATTTTTTAAAAAGGTCAAATTAATTGACAATAGATAACAACAATAGGCACTTAATTTTTAAATGAACTGTTTACATGTTTGGTTATAGCAGTTATACTATATTACACATAAACCAATTTTCAGTTCCAATTTTTCAGTGTCCATTAATGTAATTGAGGTGTTTTAATTTACTAATATTATTTTAGTTGAAAGAATTCTCAATGTTGACTTTCATTTTGTTAATAATTAATCTTGTTCCTTATTGTTACAGATTACAGAAACTGACTAAGAATTTATTGGTTGAAATATTCGGTCTACTTATTTATATTTTAAAGCAAGACTCATATATATATANAACTAATGTTTTTATTGACTTGGGAATCCATTGTATAGTCTGTGAAAACATTCTTTGTCCTATAAATATATGGCAAGATTTGTGAGCTTTCTAATTTTTCAAAGGGATAACAGATATTATTGTTGTGAGTGCTACCCACAGCACCATACTGAAAGTTTTTCAGAAATATTCATTTTTATAACAATATACTTTGTGCAATATTCTATTCTTTTAAAAAAAATGGTCTTTATTCAGAAATAGTAGGTGAAGGAATTCACAATAAAAAGATTGATATCCCCAAGATTGAGACAACATTTTGCTGTGCTTTACTATTTCAGTCAGCTTCTTGAATGGGAATGTATGTGTTGATCTCTTCACTTCCCTTTTTATTAAAAAAATGTAACTAAGCTTCCTATATATTTTATCTACCCCTGATATATGTAATAGATGCCCAAAAATATAAGATATGTCAAACAAAGCCAAAAGGGAGTGAATAGATTTGAGTTAATTGGCAATGGTTGATAATTAATATATATATATGTATTAATTAAAGTCACTTAGATTTTCATTGAAGGTAATTTTGGCGATTAACAATTGCCAAATGGCAATGTTAATTGTGAAGGAAAGAATTCATTGCCAAAGATAATTTTTCTGATTTGGTGGAAAGTATAGATATGACAGCAACTGCACTGAGAAAAAGAAATAAGTGACATTTTCAACAGAAAAATAGTAATGAAACTGTGAGAGTGGTTACTTTTTACCTGAATTGTAAATATGAAAACTGATCAGCTTAGAGAACAGGCCTTTCTAAAATTTCACATGTTACTTCTTCAATATTCTGAGATGTAATCAGAATGTAAATTCTGTATTTCATTGCATCATTCTTTCTTTACCTATAAACGCATTGTTCTGCTATGTCAGCTATATTATTTTTTGTTAGTTTGTTTTTTATTAAAAATTTCCACCCCCTCCCATTTCCCTCCTGCTCCCTGCAATTCCCCTCCTCCTCCCTGTCCAGTCCAAAGAGAAGTCAGGGTTCCCTGCACTGTGGGAAATCCAAGATCCTCCCCCCTCCATCCAGGTCTAGGAACTAGGAAGGTGAGCATCAAAACAGACTAGGCTCCCACAAAGCCAGTATATACAGTGGAATCAAAACCCAGTGCCATTTTCCTTGGCTTCTCAGTCAGCCCTCATTGTCAGCCACATTCAGAGATGCCGGTCTGATCACATGCTCCGTCATTCCCAGTTCAGCTGGCCTTGGTGAGCTCCCATTAGATCAGCTCCACTGTTTCAGGGGGTGGGCTCACCCCTCGTGGTCCTGACTTCCTTGTTCATGTTCTCCCTCCTTCNTATTCATCAGTGTGGCTATAGGATAGGGCCAGTTCAGGCACCCTTTCCTCAGCTTCCCAAAGAACAGGCTGAGGACATCTCCTTGGATGCCTTGGAACCCCTCTAGAGTCAAGTCTCTCGTCCAACCATAAAAGGGCTCCCTTAATTAAGATATATACTTCCCTGCTCCCATATCCTCTCTTAATCCATCCCAATCGTCCCATTTCCCCAAGCTCTCCCCATCCTTCCCTTCTCACTTCTCTCTACTGATCTCCCCTTAACCCCATCCCACCCCCACCCCCAAACTCCCATTTTTTGCCTGGCAATCTTTTCTATTTCCAATATCCAGAAGGATAACTATATGTTTTTCCTTGGGTTCACCTTCTTATTTAGCTTCTCTAGGATCACTAATTATAGGCTCAATATCCTTTATTTATGGCTAGAATCCACTTATAAGTGAGTACATACGATATTCATCTTTGTGGGTCTGGGTTATCTCACTCGGGATAGTGTTTTCTATTTCCATCCATTTGCATGCAAAATTCAAGATATCATTGTTTTATTTTACCACTGAGTAGTACTCTAATGCATACATATTACACACTTTCTTTATCCATTCTTCCATTGAGGGACACCTAGCTTGTGTCCAGGTTCTGGCTATTACAAACAATGCTGCTATGAACATAGTTGAACA